>JAPYYD010005948.1:0-11600 GCA_028551405.1 Uromys caudimaculatus
AGGAATTCCCTCACAGAGGTGGGGAGGGGGAGGGGACACGGGGTTTCCAAAGAAAAGGGGAATCATCGGAAATGTAAATAAAGTATCAAAAATAAAGAAAGAAAAGGAAAAAAAAAAAAAAGAAAAAAAGAAATACAAATGTTTTTCCAGAGACAATCATAGGGAGAAATTGTAAAGTATGAAATTGTAATTTAATTTGTGCAGAAATTAATTTATGGATTGAGTTAGAACTTATATATATTTTGGAAAAACTGATGTAGATAACTTCTGCCAATAAGCTACCATTGTGCTGTGAATTTTACTGTACTTACAATAAAATTATGGTCTACAATCTTGATAACTGGAAGGTATAGCAGAAGATAAAATGCATGAGGGTAATGAACAAAAGAATATATGGATACTTTCATGTCTCTAGTCAATAGAGTGGAGAATGACATCCTAGCCAAAACTAGCCAACAGAACACAGAGGCCCCAAATAAAAAACAATGGGAAATGAACACTGAAAATGGTGGGATTTCTATAGAAAGTGGTGAAGACTCACCCACCACACTTCTAGAAATACTAAACTTAAACTATAAAAATCAGTGGTATTTCTATGTCCTACAGATAAAATTACCTAAATAAACCAAAGGAAAAAAAAAAAAGAAGAAAACCAAGAAAATAACTCCATTCATAGTAGTTTAAGAGTAAAATGAAATACTTGAAAATCAATTTAACTACAGAGGTAGCAGACTCAATGTACTGTATACAATAAAATATTGATGGAAAAAACAGAAGACATAGATAAATAAAAATATATCCCAGGTTTATGGATCTGGAGATTATTATTGTTAAAAAATTCATAGTATATACAGCGATTTGCAGATTCAATACAATACTTCCAATTCAAAATTCCAATCAACTTATGTAACCTTGACTACCTAAAGCGACTTTTTGAGCAAAAAGAGCAAAGCTAGAATCATTGTAGTGATGAACTTCAGTTCTGCAGAACTTTAGTGGTCAAACAAGCACGAGCAGACTTGATAACAGATGTACACATGAGTGGAAGAGAATGGAGATCTTAGAAATAAAGTCACATATATGCAGTCAGTTTAGCCCAACTGACACACCCAAGGAAAGAGAATAGATCTGAAGTGTCTACACACACACACACACACACACACACACACACACACACACACACACTGGGAGAGAAACTATGTAAAGTGCTATATGTGATAATTAGCTTGATTGTCATAGTCCAAAGTGCATATCTGTACTAAAATATATTGTATATATCCTTCACATATACAATATGTACATTTATCAGTTATACTTCAACAACACTGAAAAGTTTCAAAGTAACCCCAATACTAAATATAAACTTAACCCGAACCTCTCAATGGCTTACAGATGTAGGGTGGCCATTGTTGCAAATTCTGAGTTCTATATTACACTTTTTCACTGTCCTTGGTGGTTTTCCCAGCCCTCATATCCTGCTTTAGATGTGCTATAACCAAAAGACACAGGCTAAAAGGCTTAAACTACAGGACGTATTGTCTCACAGTTCTGAAGGCTAGCCACATGAAGCAGGTGTAGGCATGAATGGTTCCTTCTGAGGCTGTGAGGTTAGGCACAGTGCCAGGCCCCTCTCAGTTGATGTATGTCCACCTTCATGTCCACATTATTTTCTTGTATCTGCCTATATCTACGTTTAGATTTCTCTCCTTGGTTAAGACGTCATTCATACTGGGTAAAGAAGCCCTCCTTTTGGTTGACCAGTATAAACACATCTGGGAACAGAACCCATTTCTGTGTTTCTAAGTGACCCATCATAACATCAGTGGCCTCCTCAGTGTCCCCCCAAAAGGTAGGGATGGTGGTAGAATTGGTTGTGAGTGTCAGAGACAAAAAGCTTGCCCACATGCATGAAACCAGTTTGTTACAATGAAAAACTAGTCACTATCATAAGTCACCCCTTGAAACACAGTAAGATGCCAGTGTTTATTAATTCTTCCTTAATCATCTATTGTCTGCTTCTCTTGGTACCTTTAATGCCTATAGTTTAAATTTAATGGGGAAAAGGAAGCTTTATTTTATATAAAAGTTTGAGTTTATTACTAATGCTCCCCCACCCCCATGTTCAGGTGCACCTCACTGTGTTCCTGTGGTTGTGGGTGTCATAGGACAACGCCCCAGACTTGGTTCTCGCTTTCTACCTTGTTCAGGCAGGTTCTCTCTTGTTTCTGCCAAGCAGTGTACTCCAGGCTAGCTGGCTGGTGAGTCCCAGGGCTATCTTCTTTCTCATCTTTTAATAAGAGTGCTGGAATTACATTTGTACACCCCAGCCAGATTTTATGTGGGTTCTGGGGATTGCTATTAGACTTACCCAGTAAACATTTTTAAGGGTTGAGCCTTACTGCCAACCTTATTTGTTAAACAGCCCCCTCAAGGCACAGGACAATGTGTCCAGAGCTAAAAACCACTTCTTGGCAGCTGAATAAATAAAAGAGGAGACTTGAGTGCCTTCTGGTGGTCAGACTAGCTGGTAATCGATGCCCTTCAGCCTGTCCTTCAGCCTCGTTGGATTAGCCTGGGTTCTTCTGCCTGAGAACCTTACAACAGTGATAAGGCAGGTAATCTGAATCCAGATACACTCCTGCCCTGGACAGTTGAAATATTTGTCTGATGGAGAACTTGGAAACCAGTAGGCTCATGTAAACTAGACAAGCAAGCCAAGGTACTGAGGAAAAGATTGATTTCTAGAAAATTCTACCTTCATACTATTTACTCTCACTATTTCTAGATTGGTCCTGGAACAGCACAGAACCTAGTTGTCAGGGAATGAAGAAGTAATGAACTTTCTTGGAGGTCAGAGGGAGCTCTAGCAGGGAACTCATGGGTAGTGTGTCTCACTGGGGAGTAGGAAGACCAATTCTGCTCCCCACCAACTGAACCCCTCCAGATTCATTCCCTGTTGACACTGTCAGAAAGAGGCACTGAACACTGACATATTGATTTTAGGTGGGGAGAGCTAACAGCGGTTAATGGCTTAAGACATTATTTTAGCTTCTGGAACATTCCTCCTCATAATATATTTGCAAAGGTAAATAAATGACAGAACAAACACACTTCTTTGAGAGTAGTGCTCTGTCCTCTGGGAGCGCTTCCGTGGTACAGATTTTAGTCCCAGATTTACTAACCTATAGTCCCAGAGTGTACCAGTTGTCTTATTTTAGGGCCTCCCTCATTGTCAGCACACAGCTCCTCTATGGAGCTAGAAGATGTAAAGAGTGGGTCTGTTTAGAAAGACTGGATCTTAGTGATTGCAAAGCTTCCTTCTCTCCTGCTCATAGCGCCCATGTCCAGGCATCCCCTCCAGCTCCCCTTTGTAGCAGACAGGCTCTTGTAGTGGGCAGAGTAAATAAAGCAAGCAGGTATTTTCTGACCGTAGTACACACAACCTATTGGCCATGCTGGGCCTGACTACCCCTGGACAGGTGAGGAAACTTCATGTTCTCCATTGCCTTTCCCCTGTGCGAGTATCTTTCAGACATTTACTCCCTCCTCCTTGCTTACCTGAACCTGTGTGGGAACCGTGAGACTCGGCTTTTCGCAGATGAGGATGCAGGGTCCAAGTGAGGAGTGTACTCTTCGTGGTAAAAGAACCAGAAGCGAGACTCATTACTTTTAGCTCTGAAAGTGAGTGACGTTTCCAAAGGGCCTCATCTACTTCCTTTAAGGTAAGGTGACACCACATGCCCTGCCCTATGGGACCTGTTGGCTCTTTCTCTTTCTCTTTCTCTCATCAATTATCTTGGCCTATTTTGACTTAATTATTTCTCAACCTTTGGCTCAGACTGCTCACCTTTGCATCACTTCTTGATGCTTGGTGCCTAGTTTTTGGTGCTTGCTTTGTGTTTGCTCAGTGCATGCTCGGTGCTAGCTTGTTGCTTGGTGCTCTTGCGTCTTGCTTTATACTGCCTTCTTTCTTTTTCAGTGCTACAGGTGAGAAAGAAGCACTGTACATGGCTTGAGGAGGTACTCTAGCATTGACTATTTCCAAAAACCACCAATAAAAGTGGTATTAACTCAACATGAAACCTTCTATCTCCACCCCAACTTTAAAATAAGTTTTAAGTGCTAAGACAAGCAAAATTAAATACTATGAAAACACAAGTTGTTAGCATTAGTAAATCCTGTTAGGTCACCGTTTGCTGCCAAGTATTTGAGGTTAGTTTTGCTAAGGGGAGATCTTATTTTTACTAGTTGTTTGTTGCTATGGTAACATTGTATAAATAACTTTCAAATCTCAGGAAGTTAAACCAACATGTATTTTCCTTCCTTGGGTCTGCAGGTTCTGGGCAGGGGGAAGCTCCAGGCTTACTTCTACTGTGTCAAGGCTTTGGTTCGGATGACAATGGCTCCCTAGTGTGTTCTCTCTTTATCAATGTGGCAGACTGCCACAGATTAAGTGAACCAGGTTAGACATGCTGAAACCTATTGCCATCATGCCTACTTACATTTCTGTGGATAAGACAAATGTTCAACTTCAGGGAAGCAGAAATCTGTAATCTTCTCTTGGGGTAGAGGGAGCAGTCATAGTTGCTGAATAACAATAGACTCTATCATAGAAGACCAGAAAACCTACAGCAAACAAAGCGGAGCTTCCAAACTGGCTGGAAGGAGATGATTTTGGTTCAGTCACAACTCCTGTCCTAGTACTAGGCTCATGGCTCTTCTAGCCAAGCTTGTATAGCAATAGGTGTGGTGAGAGGCTGAAGAGGGAACTGACTGTTGGGCAGAGTACGTAAGAGTTTGTTACACTGCTCAAGCCCCTCTCTCTTTCATAGGCTACAACCTTGAATCTTTAACTTCTCTCTCTCTCTTTCTCTTTCTCTCTCTGTCTCTCTTGCTGTTTTTCTATCTCCTTCCTCTTTTCTCTTCTTTCTTTTCTTTTTTGTTTGTTTTTTGAGACAAGGACTTTTAGAGGCATGTACCACCACCACCCAGGTTCACCCTTTTTCCCATTCATATTTGGAAAGTGTAGATGGCAAAAGCTGCTTCTGTCCTTTCATGTGTCATGGCTCAGCCAACAACCACCAGTGCTCTGATTCACATGCTCGACTGAGCCTTGGTGGGATGAGGGAGACAAGTGCCCAAATGTTCTGCCACCAAATGAACCCTCTTCAGTCCCACTGTGGCTGTTCATAGCAGTGCTGTGCAAATCTTTTAGGATTGTTCCCTTCCTTCTTTCTGATACTATACTGGCCTTCTTTCTCCTCAGTGTTTGTGGGGTCTCCCTCCTCAGTATTGCATCAAGAACCTGTCTTCAGCTATATTAGGCTCTTGTCAGTAAGTACTTCTTGGCATCCGCCATAATGTCTGGGTTTGGTGTCTGTATATGGGATGGATCCCCAGGTGGGGCAGTCTCTGGATGGCCTTTCCTTCAGTCTCTGCTCCACACTTTGTCTCCGTATTTCCTCCCTTGAGTATTTTGTTCCCCCTTCTAAGAAGCACTGAAGCATCCAGTCTTTGATTTTCCTTCTTCTTGAGCTTCATGTGGTCTGTGAATTGTATCTTGGGTATTCTCAGCTTTTGGGCTAATATCCACGTATCAGTAGTGCATACCATGTGTATTCTTTTGTGACTGGGTTACCTCACTCAGGATGATATTTTCTAATTCCATCCATTTGTCTAAGAATTTCATGAAGTCATTGTTTTTAATAGCTGAGTAGTACTCCATTGTGTAAATGTATCAAATTTACTGTATCCATTCCTCTGTTGAAGGACATCTGGGTTGTTTCCAGCTTCTGGCTATTATAAATATGGCTGCTATGAACATAGTGGATGATGTGTCCTTGTTAGATGTTGTAACATCTTTTGGGTGTATGCCCAGGAGTAGTATAGCTGGGTCCTCAGGTAGCACTATGTCCAATTGTCTGAGATACCACCAGACTGATTTCCACAGTGGTTGTGCCAGCTTGCAATCCAGAGCCTGACAAATACAGAGGCAGATGCTCGAAGTCAACCATTGGATTGAGCGCAGGGTCCCTAATGGAGGAGTTAGGGGAAGGACTGAAGGAGCTCAAAGGGTTTGCAACCCATAGGAAGAACAACAATATCAACCAACCAGACCCCCCCCCCCGAGCTCCCAGGGACTAAAACATCAACCAAAGAGTACACATGGAGAGACCCATGGCTCTAGCCACATATGTAGCAGAGGATGGCCTTATCAGACATCAATGGGAGGAGAGGCCCTTGTTCCGGTGAAGGCTCAATGTCCCAGTGTAGGGCAATGCCAGGGTGGTAAGGTAAGAGTGGGGGGGGGGGATAGTAGGAGGGACGATGGGATAGGGGGTTTCCAGAGGGGAAACTGGAAAAGGGGATAACATTTGAAATGTAAATAAATAAAACATACAATAAAAAAGAAAGAAAAATGGTGACATAATAATAATAATAATGATGATGATGATGATGATGATGATAATAATAATAATAATAATAATAATAATAATAATAATAAAGAACCTGTCCTCAGTAACCTGCCAGTCCTCTCATTCACCCATCTCAACACTCCCCTGGATTGATAATTACCTAAACTCCATTCAAAGTTTTGATCTCTCCCTGAGCTTAAACTTAAGTATCTGACTAATAAATCAGTGTTACATATTAATGTTAGATATACTAGACATTAATATTTAGCTACTAACACTCTTAACCTGGATGAGCACGGCCACTGAGTAGTCCCATCTCCAAATCCATCCTGTTCAGGAAGTGCTGAAAGCATAGACCCCAGCTTGCTGGCCACCCCCTTCCCTTCAACCCCATCTCCATTATTTAGTCATTAATTCACCAAATTCCACTAAGAAGATGTTTCTGTAAGAACATTCTGATTTCCTCTTTAACACAATCCCCTCAGTCAGCAAGATAACTTAAAAATGCACAGCTGACTGAGCACTTGCTCTGCATTAACTACTTTAATGACATTACTCTTTAGAACAAGTGCACATTCCTTAACACGTGGTACAGTGACTGCCTCAGTGAGCATACAAGCTGACCATGGTTCTTAGTCAACACAGTCACTAATTGAGAAAATGCCTTACAGTTGGATTTTATGGAGGCATTTCCTCAACTGAGGCTCCTTCTTCTCTGATGACTTTAGCTTGGGCCAAGTTGACACAAAATCAGCCGATATACCTATGTAGGCATGAAATCCAAGATTACCACATTGTGAGGAATTCAAGCTGTATAAAAAGGCCTCTCTTTCTTATTCCAGTCCAATCAGCTTCCATGTGAGTGAAGGTCCTCTAGGTGACTCTTGAATGTATCAGTCAGCTCAGGCCACTGTACACTGTACAGAGAACTTGAATACCAGACACTCATTATTCACAGTTGTGGGACCTAGGAAATCCAAGATCAAGGTGGTGACTAGTTTGTCTCCTGTGATGGGGAGAGAATGATTTGGAAGCCTACTCTGACATGACAGGTAAACTGAGGAGGGGTGTGGAGTTGGTGATTGATTATCCATTAGACTTTTTTCTGACGGAAGAAAACCTTGATTCTCTTGGGTGGGAAAAAGACTCCCTGGGGACATTGAAAAGCTCTCTGGGACCAGCGAAAACCATCTGGGGCTGGCAAAAAGGGAGAAAAAGATCTCTCTCTCTCCCTCTCTCTCTCTCTCTCTCACATACGCGCGCGCACACACACACACACACACACACACACACACACACACACACACACACACACACACGGTGGATGAAGCAATCTCTAAAAATTTTATTTTTCTCCCATAGCTTATATATTTACCAGGAAAAAGTTTCAAGCAGTATAAAAACCACAAAGTGGTGACATTCTATTTTTCTTTAAGTGAATAATTACAATGAGAATAAATTTTTTAAAAAAGAAAAAAAGCCCACATATTCCTCAATATCCTCACATGATCAAATGTTTTACATATTATGGGTAAAAAACAAGTTATTCCCAAGAACCACATACATTCATAACCCAGCAACTTGTTATAAATTAACAAAGTGTAAGCAAGCAAAGTAATTCCCTCAGCCAGTTTGTCTTACTGGCAGGCTTCAATTTGGGTTACAAAGGCAAGATCAATTATTTTGCTACTTATCTTAAAAAGTAATCATAAAATCTTCAAAGAATCACAAATCTAAACTTTTCTATAAAAACAATCAGTCATTTCTACTTTAAGTCCTCAGGGTGCACATCTACACATTAACTTTTTTTTTTTTATTAAATCATGTGAGGAAGCTGGGGGCAAAAATGGGTACAAGAAATTAATCATCACTTTGATCACCAGCCCAGCTTTAGTAGGAGAGATGCACCAGCTAGTCAGGCTGCTGATAT
Organism: Uromys caudimaculatus; assembly: GCA_028551405.1. Taxonomy (NCBI): domain Eukaryota; kingdom Metazoa; phylum Chordata; class Mammalia; order Rodentia; family Muridae; genus Uromys; species Uromys caudimaculatus. The sequence continues at coordinate 8,347 of JAPYYD010005948.1, forward strand.
TCTTGTTCCCTGGCCTCAAAAAATCCTTCACTGTGTTATCAAACTTTCTAATGCATTTCTAAACTTGACATTGTTCCCCAAGATTTTCTAAGTCAAAGCCAGTAGTAAAAACATTGTAAGCTAACTTTACAAAATGTAAACATCTCCAAATTCATTCTAAGGGTGGTAATTAAATCATTAATCTGCTCCAGCAGTAATGCTTCAAAAAGATCAAGAACAATTATTGTAAATGCCAATGACACTGCCCAGTGAGGGTCTGGAAACCCCCTTAGAGTTTTCATACAACTCATAGTTTAGGGGGTGACATGATGACTGCAAGGGTAACAAGCAGAGTGATACTCTCTAACAGTATGAAGTCCTCAGGACATCTAGTTCCTCTCCAAGGCACACCCATTCAGATTGTGCTAACCAATGGGCCACATTCCATGAGTTCCAAAGCCCTTTGCTGTTCCTCTTGCTTGGGCCTCAATAGAATGACCTCTTTCTTAATCACTGTTCTTATAAAGCCATTAATCCCACCACTAGAGATCCACCTTCATGACCTCCACCTATCCTGGACAAGAAGGCCCAGTACAAATACATATGAACTTGGGGGGCAATGTAATCTCATCCATCAAATTCTTTCAACTCCCATGTTCTTCAACTAAAGATTCTAGATGCACTGGAGCATGGATGTGTGTGTGTGTGTGTGTGTGTGTGTGTGTGTGTGTGTGTGTGTGTGTGTGTGTGTATGTGTGTGTATTCCACTACTTCTATTCTTCTTTCAAATTTCCAGCCCAATGAAATGGTTGTTTAAATGGCACCATCTGAGGCTAGTTTGTTATGCCACAATGTACAAACATTATAGGCTGTGCATGTTGAGGGTAGGTGGTTCTGGTTGATATACCTGCTTTTGAAAAGTCACTGACAGGGTATTTTACATGTAGAGAACCAAAAAGAACAGAAGGCTGATGGGATCAAGCTTCCTCATGTGCTGACAAAGACAGGAGCTGGGACTTCTTCACAGTCACAGCTCACTAGCCTCCTTTATTTGTTTTGTTTTGTTGTTGTTGTTGTTTTTTTTTTTTTTTGGTTTTTTTGAGACAGGGTTTCTCTGTGTAGCCTTGGCTGTCCTGGAACTCACTCTGTAGACCAGGCTGGCCTCGAACTCAGAAATCCGCCTGCCTCTGCCTCCCAAGTGCTGGGATTAAAGGCGTGTGCCACCACCACCCGGCACTAGCCTCCTTTAAAGGTACAGGCTACTATGGGTACTTTATCTAAGCCATAGGCAGGAAGGATGGAGCAGAGTGAAGCGAGTCCAAATCCTTTTTTTTTTCCATTTGCACAATAAATATTGTTTTTATTTTTTTTACATTATGTACATACTTTATTTACATTTAAAATGTTTCCCCCTTTTCAGGTCTCCATTTCAGAAACCCCCTGTCCCCTCCCCCTGCCTCTATAAGGGTATTCCCCCACCCACCCGCCCTCATCTTCCCGCCTTGGCATTCCCCTATACTGGGGTCTCTAACACCCTCAGGCCCAAGGGCCTCTCCTCCCCTGATGGTCAACAAGGCCCTCCTCTGCTACATATGTGGCTCGAACCATGTGTCCCTCCATGTGTATTCTTTGGTTTGTGGTCCAGCCTCTAGGAGCACTGGAGGGTCAGGCCAGGTGACACTGTTGCTCCCTCCATGGGGCTGCAAACTCCCTCAGTTCCTTCAATCCCTTCTCCAACTCCTCCATCTGGGACCTCACACTCAGTCCAACACTTACTGTGAAGTGAAACTTGAGTATTCGGAACTTTTGGGCTAATATCCACTTATCAGTGAGTATATACCATGTTCGTTCTTTTGTGACTGAGTTACCTCGCTCAGGATGATATTTTCAAATTCTATCCATTTGCCTGAAAATATCATGAAGTCATTATTTTTAATAGCTGAGTAGTACTCCATTGTGTAAATATACTGCATTTTCTGTATCCATTCCTCTGTTGAGGGACATCTGGGTTGTTTCCAGCTTCTGGCTATTATAAATATGGCTGCTATGAACATAGTAGAGCATGTGTCTTTATTACATGTTGGAGCATCTTCTGGGTATATGCCCAGGAGAGGTATAGCTGGGTCCTCAGGTAGTATTATGTCCATTTTTCTGAGGTTCCGCCAAATTGATTTCCAGAGTGGTTGTACCAGCTTGCAATCCCACCAGCAATGGAGGAGTGTTCCTTTTTCTCCACATCCTCTTCAGAATCTGCTGTCACCTGAGTTTTTGATCTTAGCCATTCTGACTGGTGTGAGGTGGAATCTCAGACTTGTTTTGATTTGCATTTCCCTGATGACTAAGGATGTTGAACATTTCTTTAGGTGCTTCTCAGCCCTGCGAATTTCCTCAGTTGAGAATTCTGTTTAGCTCTGTTCCCAATTTTTGATAGGGTTATTTGGTTTTCTGGAGTCTAACTTCTTGAGTTCTTTGTATATATTAGATATTAGCGCTTGTACTCGCTAGTTTTGTGTGTCAACTTGACACAAGCTGAAGTTATCACAGAGAAAGGAGTTTCAATTGAGAAAATGCCTCCACGAGATTCAGTGGTAAGGCATTTTCTCAATTAGTGATCAAGGGGAGAGGGCCCCCTTGTGGGTGGTGCCATCTGTGGGCTGGTAGTCTTGGGTTCTATAAGAAAGCCAGCTGAGCAAGCCAGGGGAAGCAAGCAAGCCAGTAAGCAGCATTTCTCCATGGCCTCTGCATCAGCTCCTGCTTCCTGACCTGCTTGAGTTCCAGTCTTGACTTTCTTTCGTGATGAACAGCAGCATGGAAGTGTAAGCTGAATAAACCCTTTCCTCCCCAACTTGCTTCTTGGTCATGATGTTTGTGCAGGACCAATAACCCAGGATAGCAAAAACTATTCTCAACAATAAAAGGACTTCTGGGGGAATCAGTATCTCTGACCTCAAGCTGTACTACAGAGCAGTAGTGATAAAAACTACGTGGTATTGGTACAGTGACAAGCAGGTAGATCAATGGAATAGAATTGAGGACCCAGAAATGAACCCACACACATATGGTCACTTGATCTTCAACAAAGGAGCTAAAACCACTCAGTGGAAAAAAGACAGCATCTTCAACAAATGGTGCTGGGTCAACTGGCGGTCTACATGTAGAAGATTGCAAATTGATCCACTCCTATCTCCTTGTACAAAGCTCAAATCCAAGTGGATTAAGGACCTCCACATAAAACCAGTTACACTGAATCTAATAGAAGAGAAAGTGGGGAAAAC
>JAPYYD010005949.1:0-11600 GCA_028551405.1 Uromys caudimaculatus
TTTGGTTTTCTGGAGTCTAACTTCTTGAGTTCTTTGTAAATATTGGATATTAGCCCTCTATCGGACATAGGATTGGTTAAGATCTTTTCCCAATCTGTTGGTTGCCGTTTGGTCCTATTGACAGTGTCCTTTGCCTTACTTGCTTTGTTAATATAACCGACAAAAGGGATTTAACGAAAGTTGGCTTTGGCTCATAAGTTGAGGGTACAGCCTACAATGATAGAGAGGACATGGTAGGAGGAGCTAGCTTGAGGCAGCTGGTCACACTGGATCCTTAGTCAAGAAGAAAGTAATGAACGCTCTCTCCTTTTGCTTTATCCAGGACTCCAGCCTATGGAGCAGTACTGGCCACAGTTTAGCTCATCCTAGCTCAATTAATTCAGTCTAGAAATTCCCATAGACATGCCTAGAAGCCTGTCTCCATGGTGATTCTAAATTCCAACAAATTGACAATCAAAATTAATCATCACATTTGGATAAGTGTTTCAATTAACTAATTGGCCACAATTACCTAATCATTTTTACTAAACAACGAAATTAAAATTTTTTAAGAGTGAGAAATGATGACTCACACCGTCCTTACAAGGCTGAGGTGATAAATCATGAGTTTAAGGTCAGCCTGAGCTATAGAGTGAATTCAAAGTTAGCCTGGGCTACATAGAAAGGCTCTTTTCCAAACAAATAAAATAAAATTTTAATTTAATACTTAATTATTTAGTTTTAAGATTGAACCATTGAAAATATATTGTTCTCTTTAATTCTAATAGCAATATAAATTAAAGCTGCACTGAAGTTCTACCTCATCTCAGGCACAATAGCTATCAAGAAAACAAACCCTGGGGAAGGATCAAGGAAAGAGGAGTGCTCGCACAGACAATAGGAAAGCAAATGTGTACAGTCACTCTTAAACTCAGTCTGAAGGTTCATCCAAAAAAATCAAAAATAGAACTACTGTATACTTCCACTGTAGCAACATTGGTGATAATCCCAAAGCTATGTACGTTGTTAGCATACCACAAACAGACTTCTGCATCCATATCTATTGCTGCACTGCTCATTATAGCCAAGATACGCCTCCAGCCTAGATATTATCCAACAGATGAATGAAAAGCATATGGCAACTATATACAATAGAATTTTATTCAGCTCCAAAGAAGAAGGTTATTTGTTGGAAAACAGACACAACTGGAAATCAGCATGTTATGCTAAATGACTCAGAGTCAGAATGACAATTGTGGCATGTTTTCTGTCATGGACCAAATCTGTTGAGGGGGAGGATGACAGGACAGTAGATGAGAGTAGTCCATGGGGGGAGGAAGAGTTATAAAATGACTAGAGGAGAAACAAAAGACCTACAACTGTTAACTTGACCTAGCCTACACTCATTGGGAGGAGTGCCACTCTTCAGGCATTGCCTACATCAGATTTATCTGTGGGTATGTCTATGGGGGATTGCCTCCAAAATTAATGTAAGAGAACCACTATAATGGCTATTCTTGATTGTCAATCTATAATTAATTAAATAGCTGAGTATATCTGTGATATTTTCTTGATTGCATCATTGGAAGAGGGAAGACCCACCCTACATCCAGATGTTTGAGGTGAGAAAAGTCACGTTAAATCTGGGCTACACCTTCTGTTAGCAACTTATATAAAAGATGTAGAAGGCTGATCCTCTCCTTTGCCTGCTCGCCCTCACTCTCCCTAGCAAGCTCATTCCTTTACTGAGATTGGAGCCTACTTCTTCAAGATTTGGGTGTATACTGAAGACCAACCTTAGTTGCATGCAGTCTCATGAACTGACCATTCTTGGACCTTCTACCAGGAGACAGGTATTGTTGAAATAGTGGGACCATAACCAGTAACCCACTCTAATAAATCCTGTTGATGTCTACATTCAGCCAGTTCTGTTTCTCTGAGGAATCCTGACTTACACACTCACCATGAGCATTACCATCCCCTAAGCAGGTGGGACTTACTACTATAAAATGATAGCTGAGCATAAGCCATTCTGCTAGTTTAAAAACAGTAACCTTCGTGGTTCCTGCCATACTTTTTTTTTCCTCCAGCATGTGCTTAATATATTCTTTTTGATACTTTATTTACATTTCAAATGTTTCCCCCTTTCCAGGTCTCTACTTTGGAAACCCCCTATCCTTTCCCCCCTCCCCCCGCCTCTATGAGGGAATTCCCCCTCCCACCCACCTGCCCACCCACTCCTGTCTTCCCACCTTGGCATTTCCCTATACTGGGGCCTCTAACACCCTCAAGCCCAAGGGCCTCTCCTCTCCCTGATGGCCAACAAGGCCCTCCTCTGCCACATATGTGGCCCGAACCATGGGTCCCTCCATGTGTATTCTTTGGTTGGTCATGCCATACTTCTTGAGCTATAAAGTGAGTTCCTTGGTTGGTGGCAACGCTGTCTGGAAGAACAAGCAAGTCTGCCTTCACAATCCTGCCTTGACTTTAGTGCTGGACTTAATTAAAAACACAGTAGGTATTCCATTTAAGAACAACTGAATTAAAACAACAGATGGTTCATTGTCATTTTAAATGAAGGATACTCAACTCAATTTCAATTTCACAAATAATTTTTTCATACAAGTGTGTCCCAAATCTTGCATGTTTATCTACAATTTAAATTTTTGCTGGGCATTCGTGTATTTATTTGCTAAATGTGGCAACCTAAAAATGGCTGTACTTGAAATAGAGATTGCCTAGAATATCATTTGAACCAGAACAAAAGTTTCTCTCTAGTCACAGAAATAAAATACTCCCAAATCCCCATAGAGTAGAGTGGAAACTCTGAGGCCCATGGAATGAAGAGAGGTTTACACCTGAGCTACACAGCTGTCGTATCAGGAGTGCTAAGAAAAAAAGACCATCTGTTGCTATGAAGTTTAGACAATAACATTTCTTAGTTTTTAAATTTTCCCAATTATCCCCCAAGCTTTCATTCCAGAGCCCTTTTTCCTAACTGAATGAAAAAATCTTGAATTTGTTCTTGTTGCTCCATCTCCACCTGTGAACTCTGAGATCTAAGAACCTCTTTATGAGCCTCTCTGCCCAATAACTATCTGTCTTTGTTGCATTTTCTGATGCTGTGATAAAATACCCTGACAAAATCAACTTAAGACAAAGAGATTTTATTTTGGCTCAGCGTTCAAAGGGACATCCTAATGTCAGAGAAGGCATCGGGGGAGTGAAGCATCCAGGAAGCAGAATGCAGAATGTGTGTGCTCATTCACTTCTCTCTTTCATGTAGTTCAAGACCCCAGCCCATGAAATAGTGCCGTGTAGGGTGATGTTAATGTAATCAGTGTTGTCTCCTAGGTGATTCTAGATCTTTCCAAGCTAACCATTTAACATTAAACATCACACAACCCTTGTGGTGTTGTGGGTTGATATTGGAGTCCAGCGGACACCACTGGGATTTTCACATTCCTGCGTTCCTGACTCCTGGGTCACGCCATGTGAGTAGAAACAACAGAGACAATTTATTTAAAAGATTGCTGGGGCTGGAGTGGTAACTCAACAGTTTAAAGCACTGGCTGCTCTTCCAGAGGACTCAGATTTGATTCTAAGCACCCACATAACAGTTCACAACTGTCTTTAATTCCAATTCCAAAGGATCTGATGCCCACTTCTGGCCTCTGACGGTCCGAGGCACAAAAATGTTGCATAGATCACATGCAGGCAAAATATACAGACACATAAAATGCAAATTTTTAAAAAGAAATTTTTAAAAAGCCTGTCTGCTCAGCAGCCCGACTCCTTCAAAAGCTATTTGTGAGCACAGATTTACTCCTCACCAGATCCTTTTTTTTTACTCAGTTACTTTTCCCAGAGTCTCATCTACTGCCAAGGTTAATGCAGGCCTTGACTCTGCCTGTTGATTCTTATTAATTAAGGCAATCAATGATCTTGTATCATACAGTGTCTGTTTTTAATATACCCTATTTGATGAGGGTATATTAATTTAGGAAAAATATGCACTGGCATTCTGGCATGCACTTTTCCTAATTACCATGCAACCTTCATCCAGCAGTGAAATTACACTGTAGTTATCACAATTAATGGAAGCCCATAGCTCTTAGCTAAGTGAACTCCACAAGTCACCTTATTGTTCTTGCTCTCAGTATCATAAACATGCTACCTGTGCAGTGCCTGGGGAATGCATAGTTTGATTGTGGTATTTTTTTGAAGCAACAGGATGACATTGCTGCATTCTGATGAATTTCTCTATATGGAAGGGTAGCAACATTGACAAGACTGTGGCAGAGAAAATTGCACAGTAACAGGGGTTGGTCAAGGAAAGGCAGATTCTGAGGACATGCAAAGAGAAGGAAGGGAATATAAGAACCAGATAATGGGAAGGCAGACTGAAAAGCTATCTTCTGAATGGGACATGGCTGTCGCATCTATAAACTCACAAAGCAGTGGCTACCTACACAAGACCTGTACAAAACTGGACCACCATCATTCCATCACAGGAAGAAGAGGAACTCATGAACAGTAGCATGCCCTTACTCTTTACCAGAAAGCCTCCACCACCAGACAGTTTAGAATGTCACAGCTGAACCCACATCCAGAGACATCTCAGATCACATTCTTGAGGCCAACAATAAGAATCTTGTGTTCACAGTTCCTGCTATTACAAGCTGCTACTTTGGTGGGGGAGGTCCTTCCCTGAAGACCTTGAAGTCTGATGGCAGCTAACAAGCAACCCAACACAAGAATAGAAATCAACTCAGAAAGCCTGGCTTTTGAAGGACTGTTTAGGGAAGGGTATCCCTGCTCAGATGATAGCTAGGCTGAGACCTCAAGGATCAAAAGGAGTCAGCTTTACTGAGAACTAAGCAAAGCAATCCAGAAAAGAAATAGCTAATACATAAGTCATGAAGTAGCACATTTCTTGTTCTAGAGAAAAAAATGTAAGCTACTGACACTAAAGGATAGAGGCAAACAATTGACTGGCTATGAAGCCAGCAGGACTGGAGTATGCACAACAAATACTCAACTCACACAATGGATAATAAGCAACTTAGTGTGCACAATGACAATAATTACACTTTATGTCAAATGTCCAAGAATTAGCTGAGTTCGCTTTTATTCATCAGGATATCCTATGATTTCTAACTGAATTTGTGAAAGGAGAAAATTGTTTCATCTCTGAAAAATTAGCTAATTACAAGTTAATATTTAGTTTAGCTAATATTTTGTTTGCCAGCCACTCTTCTAAGCTGCTCATATTTTTTATTTAAGGCATACAAATATTCATAAGAGATAAAAGTATTTGTTTCCATATTCAACATTAAAACTGAGGACAAACGTATCAATACACAAATATTTAGATATGAATAAGTGTCTGAGCTAGAAGGTGAACCCAGACATGTTGGGGTAACATTTTTGTACATTGTGTGAAGGTCGTCTTTGTATTATTCAATTGTCAATTCTGTACCAGCAGAGAGCTGAGTAGTGGCTGGACTTTGGTGTTGTTATTCTTATGGCTCATCACCAGCATAACATTTTGTAAACACTCTTCCTTCCTCACCGGTTCATTGGTTTAATAAAGATCTGCTGGCCAAAGCTGAAGCAGGAAGGGAGGGTGGAGCTTCCAGGCAGAGATAGGGACTCTACGAGAAGAATCAGGCCTGGGAGAAATTGCCAATAGGATACGGAGGAGGTCAGGCATGCCAGAGTGAAAGGTATCAGCCCACATGGTGGAGTATGGACTAAAATTAGTTGGGTTAGAGCTAGCTGGGAGGTAGCCTAAGCTAAGACCTAAGCTATAATAATAGTTAGTAAGTCTCTATGTTATTATTCAAACACTGGTGGGACCAAGAAAGACCAGCAATACAGTATGTCATGCTTCATACGATACATATAACTTTAATCATGATGCTAATATGCCTAGGAGCATAAATTTGTCTTAGAAAATTAATTAAGATATAGGGATACATCAATATGTAATGTTCTAAAGACTTAAATCAGACATTAGACATGCTGTGGAAGGAATATACTTACCCTGAATTAGTAACACTCAGTGTAATGAAATATGCCTTTAATAAATTTCCATCCCAGTTTTCTTGGTTATAACAACGGATTATCTAGTCATACTTCAAATGCTCCCCGTGTTGCTATAGAAACTGTTTTCCCTTACGTTTTTGAAGTGATGTGCAGCTTGTAAAATACTCACCTAGAAACGGTAGCTCAGTGACACTAACAATACGAGCATTAAAGGTGACCTTGGAATATTTTCCCAGTACTCTCCATCCCCTTATGTCCCTCTCCTCCATTTGATTCAAGTATAGATTCTAGCTAAAAATTACAAACATAGCTTTAATTCAAATTGTTCATATCCCTCCTCCTCTACCACCTGCTTGCTCCCCCTGAGATGTTGTTAAATAAAACTCTAGCACTTTCGCTGCCTGCTGATGGGAGAGATTGTTATTTCATACAAGATTCCTGGATCTTGGTTATTAACTTTCCATATGAGGTTTCTCTAAGACATAAGCTAGGACAAATCCTTGAACAGTGTTCAGAAAAAAATGACACTATCTTCATTAGTGGAAAAAAATATATAGGAGGTAATGCTAAAGAATTGGTTGGTTTTTAGTGGTTGATTAGTTGGTTTGATTGATTGATTGATGAATTGATTGATTTAGAATTTCATACTTCACTCTGGCCTTCCTTATCCCACCTCCAACTTCTCCCATGTCTCTGGCATTCTATCCCAAATTTATGACCTCTTCTTTAATTATTGTTGAGATATATATAGTTTTATGTGTATATACAACCTACTGAGTCCACTTAGCATTTACATATGTATACCTATATCTAAACTAACTACATTGGATTGGACAAACTGATTCTTCTTCTATCTCAACAGCCATGGACCACCTTTGGCTCTTCATCTAGGGGTGGGACCTTGTGGAATATCCCCTAGCTACATTAGTATGTCTCATTATTCAGGTTTTGTTCAGGCAATCATTCTGTTAAAGAATCATGGTTGCATTTTCCTTGTCATGTGGTGTGCCTGTCCTCTGGTTCTTGCAATCTTTCTCTGCTCTTTTCCATTCTTTTCATTAAACTACACCTAAGTAAAGTTAAGTTAAGTTAAGTTAAGTTAAGTTAAGTTAAGTTAAGTTAAGTTAAGTTAAGTTAAGTTAAGTTAAGTTAAGTTACACCGCAGATAAATCAGTTGGGGTTGGAGATCACACAATCTCTTACTTAGTCTCTACATTTTGACTAGTTTTGAGTTTCTGTAATAGTCTACAGAAAGAAACCAAAAGAAGCTGCATTGAGAAGGCTGAAAGCTACACAGATCTATAGGTTTAGAAATAAATATTTAGAACACAAGGAGAAATTATATTTTTAGTAAAATGGCAAGATTAAATTCTCCTCTAAGGGATGGCCTTGTGGGGCATCAATGGGAGGAGAGGCCCTTGATTCTGTGAAGGCTCGATGCCCCAGTGTAAGGGAATTCAAGGGCAGAGAGGTGGGAGTGGAGGGTGGGGGAACACCCTCATAGAAGCAGGGGGAGGGAGATGAGATGGTGGGTTTCCGGGGGGGACCCAGAAAGGGGATAACATTTGAAATGTAAATAAAGAAAATATCCAATAAAAAATTACCCAAAAAAAATATTACTTTCACCAATTAAAAAAAATTTCTCCTCTAAGATCCAGCCGTGGGGTAGTGGGTGGGCTTACAGTGTCAGTTATGAATTTCTCCCCATTTAGTAGGTCTTAAGCTCAATTAGGTATCTGTTGATTACCCCTACGAAAGAAGTGCCACCATTGATGCCTTGGGGGTTATCCTTGTAGTTCATCAAAATGTTTTTATAATATGAAGCAAATACAAGAATTCGACCTTTTTGTCTTTTGATTCTTCCTTTTTACTGGACAACATGAGCATCTATGTGGAAAGAGAATTAATTTCTTCCAAAATATAATTGTACTTTTCTGATACAAAGTGGCAACTTGTATGCAAGAACATTTCTAACTAATCAAGCAAGTAAAACAGACCCAGAAGGCATTCCTTTAGTTCAGGAATGCTCTTACAGGACACAAGGTCAGTTGCATGTAACATGATAAGTTGTCTGTGGACCCTTAAGTATGTTTGCCGCCCCCCAGCAAAATAAACAAAATGAGTGGGGCCATAAAGTTGGCTCAGTGAGCATTTCCTCTGCAAGCCCTGTGACCTGAGTTCACTCTCCAGAACCACATAAAGATGGAGGAGAGAACTGACTGACACATGACATGTGTAAATAAATAAATAGAATTTAATTCTCTTCAGATGGAAAGGCATGTGAGAGGAGACTCTTGACAACTCCACAAAATTTCAGGAAAAGCTAACATGCCAGAATTAAGAGAACCAAAGCAGATTAGTTTAGGACTCAGTAACTGTCCATTGAAATATCTCTTTCCAGTGTCCTCCAAATTCTCACACCAAAATGAGAAACTATATTGTCATAGCCCTCAAAATTCCTAACTCAGTTACCGAGCATCTGATCAGGGTAGTTTATGTGTCATAACTACCCTTTAGCCAAGAAAATGCAGAGCACCAAGACAGATACGCAGGATTCCCCCCCCCAGGCCAAATCAGGATGTGGATACCAAAATAGGAAAAAAGAGATGCTGAGCAATTGACGAATTGAATGCAAGCCTACCAGAGTCCCCCAAAAGGCTTCACAAATAGTACGATACATCTGGAAGTAGTGAATAATCCACCCACAGATTCACTGGCATTCACATCCTGTGCACTTCTAAATCGGATCTATGGTGGAGGAGGTGTCTCTAGGTAAGGAGGTGAGAGGTTAGGAAAGGAGATATCTAGACTAGCAAAAGGACCCCTTCTTTCTACCATTTATTAATGATGATAGCTCTGCCATGTTCCTTTCTTTCTTTGTGCCTTGGCTTTTCCAGATGTAAAAGTAGGATGGTGAGATGAGACTTGTCAGAAGGAAGTGGACCTAAAGCACTGGATACATCTAGAGCCAGGCGGCCATCCTAACCTGCTCACCAAACACAGCATCGCCTAGCTGTGCAGCACTGTGACATCTACAGATAACCTTTTGTCTTGACTCTTTCATCTTCTTTGGCTCTTCCTGCACCATATCACAATATCCCAACAGTATTTCAAGGTGAGAACCATCTTCATTTTTTTTCACTCCATTGTCTCTTTCCTGCCTGGAAAGTGTAGTCCAGATTCTGTTTACTTTTCAAAATTAGCATTCTGCACCGCTGCTCAGCACAACAACCACGTGAAGCATAGCTGATTTTTTTTTCCAAAATGCATAGAGCTAAGGTTAATAGAGTTGCCACTTTCAGAGTATATCTATCCTGAGCGACATAAAAAGGATTATTTGGAAGAGGACAATGCACAGGACACACATTTATAGTAAAGACATAGCAACTAAAATTAATTTGACAAGGACACACGCACACACCAGTTTTCATTGATTCTAAGTTTTCTACTAGAATCACATTTTTTCCTTGTTTAGGGAAGTAGTACAGAGAAGGGAACTTGTTTCGTTTGAAAAGGACAGGCAGCATCTGTCTCTTTTGAACATTTAGAGATAAATGGCTTTGTCCTTTGTTGTTTCGTTCCTCTTTGTTTTTTTCTCTGCAGAATTGATTGACAGCAGGAACGGTATAAAAATAAAATGCTTATTTCTTCTCACCGGGTCTCGGCGCTTTTTAAATTATCTTGGATAGTAGTCATTTGTGTGGGTCCTATCTGCGTAACCAGATGTCTTGAAATTGCCGAAGTGTAGCCTTTTCTACCGTGTGTGTGTGTGTGTGTGTGTGTGTATGTGTGTGTGTGTATGTGTGTGTGTGTGTGTGTGTGTGTGTGTGTGTGTGTGTGTGTGTGTGTGTGTGTGTATGGTCTTTTCTGTGACCCTAACAGTATTTTTTTAACTTATTCAAAAACTTAAAATAGACGAAAAATTCTGAAATAGATTTTTCCCGTTTTTCTTCCACTAAATTCCTGAGCTACTTTTGAAGTACATTTTAAGCTAAGAAATCATTGCTGTGATGACAGAAGTCCTGAAAAGTCCAAGACTACATTTCTGTTCTCTTTCAGTGGTTTAGCAGTTTGCCTCTGTTAGATCCTTTGACTTATTATTCAAAACCAACCACATTCTTTTTTATTTTAATTGGTTCTTTGGTTTCATTTTTTAATATGTGACTTTACTTTTAATGTTCCTTAAGCGGACTTAGTATTATTTATGTATTATACAATTGTGGGCTGGCGAACCCATATGTTATAAGCAGGATTTTTTTTCAGTCCTTTAATTTTTTTAAATTATGACTTCAGTACTGTGTACAGATGGATTGGAGTAATCTAGAAATCTCAAGATACAAGAAAATCGCTACATGCCATGAGAGAAAGAAATGAAGAGATAATAACACTTGAGGTTTCAGCACAAGACAGACCAGTGTCTCACTCCGTTCCAGTACTCTCCTATTCCAGAGCCTTCTTAACATAAGTCAGTAATCTAAAGTATGGCAAAGGTGATGAGGAAATGCAAATCAGCATCTCTGATTCGGATAGGATGAACTTCTCACATACACACGCGTCCAAAATACTCTGCAATATTCACACATAATAACTAAGAAGGGGCTTAAAATAAAGATGACAAATGTTGTTGCCAAAACTTGTTAGAATTTCTCACAACTGTATATGACTTATAAATCTGGATCAAGAAACAAAAATACCCCCTTTCCATAATTTGAGACTAAGGCATAGAGAAGAAAAAGACAGTTTTATTCCTTTTCTATTTTAATATAAGAAATCCAGGATAAGAAGTTTATGGTGTGTAAACAATAAGTAATCCTGGCGGTAAGTATTTTGGGCTGGGTAACATTCTGTTTCTTTATAGCCTCTTCACTGGACCTTTGAATTTCTGAGTTAATATCCAGTTGCCACTTTGATTTCAACAAATCCCTTCATTGCAGTACATTAGATCTCTGGGCTTCCACAGCAAATCAAAATAAGTCAGTATCTTCTCTAAAGTCTGGAACCTAGAATTCTGAAACCATGGTATCAGTTGCCCTTCGCTTCCTCTGAAGGCTCTGGAGGAAAAGGCCTTCATCCATTGCTAAATTTCTGTGGATGCCAAAAGTCCTTAACATCCGTTGGCTGCAGATTCTGTAACTTGCCTCTGCCCCAATCATACTAGGAGGCTCTCCCCTCTGATGTTTTTCTTCAAAGTCTTGTGTTTTTATAAACTGAGTTAGGGTTTACTCTAGTCTAGTATGACCTCATCCTAATGCCGTATGATCTCATTCTAATTTGATTACATCTAAGTTTATTTCCAAATTATTGCTTTATTATTATTATTTCCTATTACAGCCATATGGAAGCAAAACGAAGGACCGCACTGAAGCATCCCTCTGTAAATATGTAGTATCTCATGAAAAGGGAATCCTAAAATAAAATATGTGATTTTCTTTTTTTTTCTGTTTTTTTTTCTTTTTTTTTTATTTATTTATTTATTTTTTTGATATTTTATTTACATTTCTGATGATTCCCCTTTTCTTTAGAAACCCCGTGTCCCCTCCCCCTCCCCGCCTCTGTGAGGGAATTCCTCC
>JAPYYD010005950.1:0-11599 GCA_028551405.1 Uromys caudimaculatus
GGGTGTACATGACTATCACCGCCCACTCCCGGGGCACACCAACCAATGGAGAGCACGCTGCCTCGGGGCTATATAACAGCGCCATTCTGGGGCCCCGGGGTCTTTCCTCTTTTCATCATGCAATAAACGCATTGCTGCAGAAGGATCCGTGTGTCCGCGTGGGTTCTTGCTGGCGAGACCAAACAGCGCGCCGGACAGGTCTGCAGGCTTGACTTACCAGCTGAGTCATCTTGCTAGCCTCCAAAATGTAGTTTTTGGTATGTTTAAAACTTGATCTCAGCTGGTTGTTGGGTAGTTTTTGTCCCCTAGTTGGTTGTCATAGCTGAAAGAGCTATTGGCATCTAGTAGAGTATGAAAGGCATGGGATAGCCCAGTAAACTGTGTCAGTCGTGACCACACACACACACACACACACACACACACACACACACACAGAGTAAATGAATGGAAACAGTGTAACTCCTAGATTTTGTCTAGAGGCTGTATTCAGGCATGTGCCACCATGTGTGGTGTCTAATACATCTGAAGTCCAAGGACAGAATGGAGAAGAGCTTATTGAAAGTGAAATCTCAGGTGCAACTGAGTCTTTTGGATTGCTCAAAGCAGAAGAAGACATGCCTGGATAACCTTTATGATATATAGTTACTCAACATGGAAGAAAAAAGAACCACTTCCATCGTTTCAGTAAAGCCAAGGAAAGGTAGCAGTGAGTGCATTTCCTGTAATTTTCTTGTCTTTTTGTTATTGTAAAACTATTGACTCTCATGATAAAGCTAAGGATGACCTTGAACTCCTGATCTTCCTGCCTTTATCTGCCAAGGCCAGGTTTACAGGACTGGACTAATATACCTGACTTAAAGAACAAAACAAACAAACAAAACTGCACGGTTTGCAGTGTTCCTTAATGAAACGTTTGCTTTATACTATTACACCACGCTTATCAATATTTTTGTAGTGTGTTAATCATCACTTTAAGCCCTGTTCATTGTAGTTGAGATTGTGCAGGTGGCTTTGCCTCCTCTGCCCTCCTCTGCCCTCCCTTCTCCTCCTCTCCCCTCTTTTCCTCTCCCCACCCATCTCCTCTGCTCTTCCCTCTTCTCCTTTCAAAGAGTTCCACTCTGTCTCTCTCTCTCTCTCTCTTTTTTTTTTTTTTTTTTTGGTTTTTTGAGACCGAGTTTCTCTGTGTAGCCCTGGCTATCCTGGAACTTTGTAGACCAGGCTGGCCTTGAACTCAGAAATCCACCTGCCTCTGCCTCCTGAGTGCTGGGATTAAAGGCGTGCGCTACCACTGCCCAAGAGTTCCACTCTCTGGTGACAAAGTATTCAAATATATGAGCCTGTGAGGTTATAGTGCTTTGAATGAGAATAGCCCATAAACCCATAAATTTGAATGTTTAGTCATCAGGGAGTGAAACTTCTTGGAAAGGCTTGGGAGGTGTGAGCTTGTTGGAGGAGGTGTGTCACTAAGGGTGGTGTGTTACTAAGGGTGGTGTGTCAGGCCCGGTATGTCTCTCTCTTTTCCTGCTGCCTGCAGATCCAGATGTAGAACTCTCAGCCTCTTCTGCAGCACTGTGTGTGCCTGCATGCAGCCACTCCACCTACCACGATGATAATAATCTAAACCTTTGAAACCAAGCCAGCCCCAATGAAATGTTTTCTTTTCTAACAGTAAGAGTTGCCATGGTCATGGTGTCTCTTCACAGCGATAGAACAGTGACTAAGGGGCGTCATTCTAATCAAAGTACCACAAGTACAATGTCGGATATCTTACTGGGGTGATAGTTTAGAAACAAGAAGTTCCACCATCCTAGTAACTCATGGCTGTTATCCACACTGCAGTGTTACATTTACAGTACTAAAAGAGGGCTTGAGAGATGGCGCAGGAAGTAAAGTGCTTGTCACACACGCAAGGGGACCTGAGTTTGAATCCCCAGCACCCAGGTAAGAAACCAAGCTTGTGAATGTCACCTTGGTGCTGGGTGGGGAGGAGAGGGATAGGTAGATCTGCGCTTGATGGCAGGCCAGTGTAGAAAACTTGGTGAGCTTTGGGTCCAGTATGAGAACCTGTCTTCAGAAATAGGGTAGAGAGCAGTAGAGAATCCTGATGCTGACCTCTGCCCCCCACCAAGGTCCATAACTGCCTGGGCCGCATAGTGAGACCATGTCTAAAAAACGAAACAAAAGCAAGGGCCAGGGGTCCAGCTCAGTGGTAGAGTCCTTGGCTAGCATAGGCAGCAAGGATCTGGATTAAGATCCCAGCCCTGCAAACAAGCAAAACCCAACTTTCCCAGCCCAGAGGTGGGAGGAGACCAAAAGATATGGAAGAAGCCTACCACCTTAGAACAGTCTGAAACCACTGTTGTGACTAGAATATTCTGTTTCCATCTGTGCACTCTGCCCTCTGAGCACTCAAATACTCCCTGACACAGGCTGATGATCAAGATGCTAGCACTGGAGTCTGAGGTTATCCTAGGTGTGGGGTGGAGGAGGTGTGAGAGCTAACTTCTGAAAACAATAGCTACTTTTTATTTTATTAATTGGCTAAATTTTCTAAGCAGTTTCTGCTTAGAATGTGGAGAGAAATACACTCTAGGATTTATGATTAATTTCAGCACGATTTAAGAGGGAAAAGCAGCATCTACCTGGGGGGGGGGGGCTTCAAGTAATGACAGTGTGATAGAGCTATTATTTATGGGTGATACCAGAGGGTCCCCTTTAGATCTAGAAATTAAGAGAATATATCACATAAGAGTCCTCACGGACCCAACCTGAGGAACATTTGAAAATCAGATCTTTAGCCAGGCAGTAGTGGCGCACGCCTTTAATCCCAGCACTTGGGAGGCAGAGGCAGGTGGACTTCTGAGTTCGAGGCCAACCTGGTCTACAGAGTTCCAGGACAGCCAGGGCTACACAGAGAAACCCTGTCTCGAAAAACAAAACAAAACAGAACAAAAAATACCTATTTAGGGCTGGAGAGATGACTCAGTGGTTGAGAGCACCAGCTGCTCTTCCAGAGGACCTGAGTTCAATTCCCAGCAACCACATGGTGGCTCACAACCATCTACAATGTGATCTGATACCTTTTTATGACATGAGGTGTACATGCAGAAAGAGTACTCATATACATAAAATAAACAAATACATCTTTAAAAAAATCCTAATTAATATGCATTCTAAATAGCATGTATGTATGGAACTCAGGAAGAAGCGTTGTCATGTGATGACTCCATCTGTCAGAATGCTAAGCTGTTCTTGTTTACTGAGACTATCTCAGACCAAATACAAAGTGTTCCTGCAAACTAATTATGGAGTAAGCACTCTCTTTCTCTAGCTAGATTGCAGGAAAACATATTTAAAGGAGCCATTTATCAACCTCTCTGTGAACTTGCAGTAAATGCTGGTCATCTAGCTTAGAAATCCAATTTTACTTCAAAATACACTGCTACATTCTGATTTGTAACCACAAGTAACTATTTCATAATTGCTTCATGAATTTTTATTACTTCTGATATTTTTTTAAGACAGGGTTTCTCTGTGTAGCCCTGCCTGTCCTGGAACTCACTCTGTAGACCAGGCTGGTCTCGAACTCAGAAATCCACCACCTGCCTCTGCCTCCCAAGTGCTGGGATTAAAGGCATGTACCACCACTTGGCTTTTATTTTTTACTTCATAATTTGATGAGTTTTAAACCCTGTCTTTTTTTTTTTTTTTTGTAGGATTTATTTTATTTATTTCATGCATGTGAATACACTGTCTCTGTCTTCAGACACACCAGAAGAAGGCATCAGATCCCATTACAGACGGTTGTGAGCCACCATGTGGCTGCTGAGAATTGAACTCATGATTTCTGGAAGAGCAGCAGTCAGTGCTCTTAACTGCTGAGCCATCTCTGCAGCCCCTGATAAGTTTTAAAGAACTAGCTCTATAGGTGGTTTTAAAGTTTTTCTATTTAATTATGTGTATGTACACATGTGCCATCTGTGGAGGTCAGAAGATAACCTGTAGGGTCAACTCTGGGTTTCCACCAGGTGCATCTTGGGAACTGAACCCATATTGTCAGGCTTGGCCACAATGAGTTTACCCACTGACCTATCCTGCCAGCCTGGGGTGGGCTTTTTCTTTTTGAAAAAAGTTGTATTTACTGATTTTGTGTGTATAAGTGTTTTGTGTGCAGGTATGTCTGTGTACCATGTGCATGCAGCACCTCAGAGGCCAGACGGGGCGTCAGATCTTTCTGAAACTGCTATGTGTAGAACCAGCTAAAAGAAGAACCGTACTGCAAGAGCTGCCCTTGATTTGAACCACTGAGCCATGCCTCAGGCCCAGGGTCTTTTCTTATCTGGATAGGTTCTGTTGTGACCTCCTCCTCGATGGGACGAACCTGTGTTAAAAGCTGCAGGTCTACTTTGACAGATAATTCTCACCAGGGCAGCAGGAACTTGGCTGTAGCACCAAGAGTCAAAATTGTCACACACACCCCCAGCCCCAACCTGGGCTGGAGAGGAAGCTCAATTAAAAGTGCATACTGCAGGACAGGCGGTGGTGGCGCAGGCCTTTAATCCCAGCACTCAGGAGGCAGAGGCGGGTGGGTCTCTGAGTAGATACAGCCTTGTCTACAAACTGAGTTCTAGGAAAGCCAGGACTACACAGAGAAACCCTGCCTTGAAAAACAAAGACAAAACACACAAAGAGTACCAACTACTTTTGCCAAAGACCCAGGTTCAGTTCCAGCGCCCACACTGGATGGCTCACAATCACTGGTCACTCCGATCCCAGGGATCCAGAGATTTCAGCCTCTGAGGGCATCTGCCCTCTTATGTACCAAAAAAAAAAAAAAAAAAAAAAAAAAGATTTGGGGGCTGGAGAGATGGTTCAGCGGCACTGGCTGCTCTTCCAGAGGTCCTGAGTTCAATTCCCAGCAACCACATGGTGGCTCACAAGCATCCTTAATGCGATCTGATACCCTCTTCTGGTGTGTCTGAAGAGAGAGCAACAGAGTACTCACATACATAAAAACAAAAAAATAAATCTAAAAAAAAAAAAAACAACTTACCTAAAATAATACATTCTTCACTGAGGTGTCTGATGTGTGAGGAGGCTGTAAGCCATGTTACACGGGTGCTGGGAACTCAGCTCCTCTGGAAGAGCAGCAAGTGCTCTGAACAGCAGAGTTGCCCCCACTCAGAGCAAAGATTCTTTTTTTTTTTTTTCGAGACAGGGTTTCTCTGTGTAGCCCTGTCTGTCCTGGAACTCACTCTGTAGACCAGGCTGGCCTCAAACTCAGAAATCCACCTGCCTCTGCTTCCCTAGTGCTGGGATTAAAGGCGTGCGCCACCACTGCCCGGCTGATTTTACTTCTTTTTAAAACCTCTATCTTTTATGAATAAAAATAAAAATCCCTAACAAATCACATTTACTCCACACCAGGTCTAAAATGAAAATTTTATTTTTCTTACTCACATGATTTCTTTCTTCCTCTCATTTGAGTTCTCTCAGGTAAGCCTTTATTATGATGGGGAAAACCAAACCAAACATTTCTCCTCATGCCCAGTAAAAAACAAGAGAAAAGAATCACCAATTAAGTATAGACAATGCATAATAAAAAATAGGAGAAAAAGAATACACAGATTAAGACAGACTTGTATTAAACATTCAGTTTTGAGTTGTGAGGTGAACTGCATTCAGTTTGGAACAGTCACAAAAAGACAAGTGGGTTTTAGACTGTCCTACCACTGACACTCCGAATTGTGCTGGGAGTGTCCCCACGTTTTCAGAAACACCAGTGGAGACTGTCTCTTGGGTTGTGGGGCCCCGGCTCTGCGGCCCAGGGGCAGCCCCAGGTCAGTCTTCCGTGGGAGGTAGGAGTGCTCCTGTGACTGCAGGGGCAGAGGGGAGGGCAGGCCGCCCAGGCCCACGTCACTGTGTGGTGATGAGCTTCACAATCATGCTGATGATCCGAGAGCCTCTAGGGCAGGCACACAGGTCCATGCTCGGGCTTTTAATTTTATCCTGGAGGAGCTGGTCAAGCTCACAGCGCAGTTCCTTCACCAGCTCGGCCACCTACGATGGGACTGCAGCGTTAGCTGTGCGAGGTACTCAGAGTGAGTGCCTAACAGTGGTTACCATGGCTTAGACCTCGGACGGTATTTTAGGACACATTTTCATTCTGTGACATACTAATGAGGCCCACTATAAATATCTATCTATCGTTTACTTATCTCTGACACATTTATTTATTATGTAGAGAGAAGCTCTTGCTATATAGTCAGGCTGGCCTATCTTCTTGCCCCAGCCTGGGAGAGCTGGGACAACAGCATGTGTTGTCAGGTCTCATTACTTAGGAAGTGTGGCTTTTAGGTATTTTCCACAGTACAGCTTGCTGACTTTGTGTGTCTGTGTTTGCATGTGCCCATACATGGGTGTGCATGGGTCCGAATTCAGGTTCTCGTGCTCATACAGACAGGGCTTTACTGATGTGTCACCTCTGCAGCCTTGTTGGACTTTTGAGACAGCCTCACACTGCAGCCCAGACTGGCCTTGAACTCACAGAAAGCTTCCTGGCCCCTCCTTGATGCTAGGATTCCAGGGGGAAGCTCTGTGTTCAGTGGGAGCTTCTATCTTGTTTTTTAAATGTTTGTCAATGTCCTTATCTTACTTTTGTATGCACTGGTGTTTTACCTGCACGTGTGTCTGTGTGAAGGTGTTGGAACCCTGGATCTGGAGTTACAGACAGTTGTGAGCTGCCATATGGGTGCTGCAAATCGAACTCTGGTCCTCTGAAGAGCAGCCAGTGCTCTTAACCACTGAGCTATTGCTCCAGCCCCGGTGGGAGCTTTTTAAAAACCATATGTTTGCATTTTTTGGTTTTATTTGGTATATTTGTGCATGTATGTTGCCCACAACATGCATGTGAGGGCCAGGACACCCTGAGGAAGTTAATTTTCTCTTCCTACCAACGCGGGCTCTGGCCTTGAACTCTGCTTGTCAGGGTCAGAAGCAAGCCCCTTACCTGCTGAGCCATCTCACCGGTCAGTTTTTTGTCTTTAGCTTTCAGGACAAGAGCTTACAGAGCTCAGGCTGGCCTCATACTCGCTGTGCAGCTCAAGGTGGCAAGAACCCCTGATGCGTCTCACCCTGGGATTATGCGACGCAAAAGGTTTTTTGTTTTGTTTTCTTAAGCTAGGCCTCACTGTGTATCCTAGGATAGCCACAAATTCAAAGTGAACCAGCCACCTCAGCATGCAAGTGTTAGATTCTACGCACAAGCACTGCCACACGTTAGGAGGGAAGCTTTGATGAAGCCTCTAGGCACAGGCTTTCTCTCCTTTCCGGAAGGTTTGTTGTGTACAGTTGTGAAGCCAGAACTTCCTGCGGGCATCTTGCTCACACAGGGAGAGCGGGCCTTATCCAGCTGCTGCACCACACCAGCCTTGCCTGGCCCCTGGCTTATGGCAGTCACTGCTCACATGTGGTTATTTAATGAGCACATGACATGGTCCTGGTTCAAACTGAGATGTGCTGAACAGTATAAATGCACACCTGTCTTTACAGACTTAATATGCAAAGAGAAGTGAAATAACTCAGTAGCTTTTTATATTGATTACATATTGGAACTAAAACATGCTGGGTATATTATGTTAAATAAAATATATTAGGATTTTTTTGTTTTGTTTTGTTTTTTAAGTACCAGGGATTGCATTTAAAGCCTTACACATGCTGACTGCATGCTCTACTTCTGAGATATAGTTTCAGGGGTTTTTTTGTTGTTGTTGTTTTTTAAAGTTAAGGTCTTACTGTGTTGCCCAGGCTACTAGTCTTAAGTATCTGTAGGCTTAAGTTCCTTGGTGGCTGGGACTATTGGTATATATAGTTCATGTCTTTCTTTCTTTCTTTATGTGGTTCTGGGGATTAAACCCAAGGTCTACCAATGAGGTACAGTCTGACCACTTTTTTTGTTTTATGATAATGGTAAGATCAGGGTGATTTTTTTTTCCTTTTATTTATTTTATGTATATGAGTACACTGTAGCTGTCTTCAGACACACCAGAAGAGAGCATCATATCCCATTACAGATGGTTGTGAGCCACCATGTGGTTGCTGGGATTTGAACTCAGGACCCCTGGAAGAGCAGTCAGTGCTCTTAACTGCTAAGCCATCTCCTCAGCCCGGTCAGGGTGATTTTTATGGATTTATCTTTGCCTAGCTGTGCATCAGCCTCTCTTTGTAGATCCTACTGTTTGTTTTTGTTATTGAAGCAAGGTTTCGCTCTGTAACTCTGGTTTCCTCAGGCTCACAGTAATCATCCTGCCTCAGCCTGCAATCTGCTTGAGCCTCTGACTTACACCTGGGAACCAGTTCTAACCATCCCAGGTGTCCCTACCCCGTTGCTTCCTGGCACTATTGTTAGGCCCCTCTCTGCTTCATGTTGGTTTCATGCTTCCTGCCCATTAGTTTGTTATTCTTGGTCCTGAACAAATGTTGTTCATTTCATACTCCAGACTCATCACGACCCGAGCCTTTAAACAGATCGTCTGTTCCTTTACCTGATGGGAAGCGGCCACAAACCGGATCCACCCGTCATCCAAGGAGACAACGAACGCCCCTCTTTGAAGCTGCACATTCACTTGGCCTCCTCCGAACAAGACTAGCGGGTACACAGACACCATGCTGCAGTCTCGGATGAACACCCGGCTAGTTTTGATTTTCTCATGGTACAACAGGTAGGGGCTGTCGAAGTGTCTGACCTGTTACACAAAACCTCAGATGAGAACGAGGCCAATGGCCACTTAAGGGGATTCCCACCAGTCCCGTGGGCTTCAGAGCTGCTGGTCCACTGAGGACTCGCAGTTACCTTTCCTCTGAGCTTGCTGTTGTTATGTGTGACTTCTAATACCCATTTAGACTTCCAACACGCAGCTAACACTTTCCAATCGTCCCGTTGTTAGGGCTGGGGATGTAGCTCAGTGACAGAGCTTTGCATAGCATACACAGGGCCCGGGATTCAATCCCTAGTGCCCAGAAAACAAATCAACAACAATAAAAAACTCCTTTGGGTGGTGTTCAAAAGAAGTTTTCAGAGGTCTGTTTTTAAACTATTTTCACTTCTTTGTGTGTGTGGACACATGCTTGTATTCATGTACCACGCACGAATGTAAAGGTCAGAGGTCAACTTACAGGATCCAGTTCTCCTCTTCTCTAGTCAAGTCCCAGGGACAGAACTCAGGCTGCATGGTTTGACATCAAACTCCTCTATCTGCTGAGCCATCTCAGCAGCACCCCCATTTTTAACTGAACACTAAAGTAAAATTGTACATATTTATGGGCCTCTTGTGATGTTATGATCCATATATACATGATATAATGTTTTAAAATAATTTTTCTAGATTTATTCATTTTACGTGTGTTTTGCCTGCATATATTTGTGTCTATAGGTCAGAATGAGGCATGGATCCCTTGGATTTGGAGCGTTGGCCAGTGTGAACCATCATGTAGGTGCTGAATTGAAGCTGGGTCCTCTGCAGGCTAATGCCTAAAAGAATTCTTGCTTCTTTTTCTCTACCGCTCCTCATTTCAGAATATGGCGGCCCACTTGTTCACGCCTCCATGTGAGAGCTTAGTTGCTCTTTTCTGCCCAGTTCTGTTTGGACCGTCATCAAGTCCTGACAGCTATGTGTTTAAAACAGACAGGAGCTGCTGTCGGCCCATTCTCAGGACCTTTGTAGCTACGACATTACCACAAACCTTCGCCTTCACCGGGCTCACTGCGGGCTTCATCTGTGCTCACACTATTGATGCATTAACAGCGCCTTTTCACAGCGGCCACGGTGACCTTTCAGTTATGGCCCAAACACTCCATGGTTCCCCAAAGGTTCCTGTCACGCTCGCCTGGATCAGTCATCCCACTGAAGGTTATTATCTGTTGCCTTCTTGCACATCCTGGAACATCCCAGATAGACTCTTACTCCTGGTCTCAGCACTCACTTCCTGGGCTGGAACGTTCTCTCCTTAGAGATCTGTATGGCTTGCCTTTCATTCAGGACCCGACTGTTTTTAACCCATAGAGTTCTTCCCAAATTGCTCTATAGAAAAGGGCTCCTCTCTCAGTCTTGCTGCCTGCTTACCTTTTTCTCTAGGGCATTTGCCACTGACTGATTGGCTCATTCCCTGCCTGTCTACACAGCTAAAACTGCTTGAGAGAAAGGGCCTTGTTCATTTACTGTCCTTCATTGCCTACAACACAGAGACAGACTAGCAGGCACTGCACAGGAGCACGAATGTTGGCTTCCACGTGGCTAACTGAAGAGTGGAGCCAATTCAGGCCTGTGTTCTCTAAGTCAGATGCAGTTAAGATGAGTGGCTGGCTTCCTGGTCCTCTGAGCTTGAGGAGACCCTTCCCGTGGCTTCCCACCACTTTCTTCAGTAGCACCACGGGGCTGACCAGCACTGACCTTCCAACCTCATGCGGCCTCTACTCTTTTGTTTTGTTTTGAGATAGGGTCTCACTCTGCAGCTCTGGCTGTCCTGGAACTCACCACGTGGACCTACCCCTGCCTCCCTAGTATGGGGTTAAAGGAGCACACCATTCCACCTGGCCCTCTCTTTCCCCGCTTCCTTCTTCACCTCTCCTGAAAGCTTCTTCTTCCAGCCATGCACCATGCTAGACTTTGGAAGTAAAAACGCTGTCCTCATGGATTTTATAATTCCAGGACAGAGTAGC
Source organism: Uromys caudimaculatus (assembly GCA_028551405.1). Taxonomy (NCBI): domain Eukaryota; kingdom Metazoa; phylum Chordata; class Mammalia; order Rodentia; family Muridae; genus Uromys; species Uromys caudimaculatus. Next base: position 10,718 of record JAPYYD010005950.1, read on the forward strand.
GCAGGAAGAATAGTGGACAAATGCATACCCAGTGGCAGCAGAACAGTGGAGGCAGAAGAGTCTAGAGGGAGAGTGGCACTAAGGGGATTCTGTTCTGAGTTGGAAGTGCTGAGGATTGAACACAGGACCTTGCTGCACCGGGCAAGCACTCTACCACTAAGCTACACTCCCATCCAGGAGGTGATTCTTAGTGGAAATGTCAGGGTAAGCACGGGCCTCCTAGGGAATGAGACTGTCATTCTGGGAACAGAAGCAGCATGTCTGGTGTCATGGTAATGGGAAACACTGTTGCAGTGTATGCATTGCTGCAGCATACAGAGAGACAGAGGAAGTGGGTTTCAAGCGATCAGAGGCCAGATATGAAGGATCAAGTGACAGTCTACAGTAGACTCCATATATGAAGATTTAAGAGGATCAGGATAATACAGTAGTAATGCAGAAGGCTAGAGAGGATTCCACATTATTACTTTGGGCATGAAACAGTGTTTGGGGTTTGAACCGAGGAAGTGGCGGTGGCCATAAGAAGAGGCAAAGGTGGCACTATCTGAACGTGGTGACCAACTGAATCAATATGGGGAAAAGCAGAAGTCTTCATGACATCAGGCTCTGGCTCAGATGGCACCACTTACCAGGACAATACACAGGAAGAGAATGGTGCACAGGAAAATGATGAGTTTGGTCTGAGGTGACCAGAGAACGCTAGCTGCTGTTCTCTAGAAGGGAAGTTCAGAAAACACTGAGCTCTGGATAGACTTGGGGTCAGCATGTAGTGGGCAGCTGAGATCATGACGGTGTGCTCTCGGAGGGTCAGGAGTGTACACACACCACAGTGAGGGTCAGGAGTGTACACACACCACAGTCAGTGTCAGGAGTGTACACACA
>JAPYYD010005951.1:0-11599 GCA_028551405.1 Uromys caudimaculatus
CCTCTATAATTTTGTTGAAGATATTTGCTGGACCTTTAAGTTGGGAATCTTCATTCCCTTCTATACCTATTATCCTTAGGTTCTGTCTTCTCATTGTGTCCTGAATTTCATGGATGTTTTGGGTCAGAAGCTTTTCGCATTTTGCATTTTCTTTTACTGTTGTGTCGATGTTATCTATGGTGTCTTCTGCTCCTGAGATTCTCTCTTCTATTTCTTGTATTCTGTTGGTGATGCTTACATCAATGGTTCCTGATCTCTTTCCTAGGTTTTCTAATTCCAGGGTTGTCTCCGTTTGTCATTTCTTTATTGTTTCTATTTCTATTTTTATCTCCTGGATAGATTTGAGCATTTCCTTTGTCTGTTTGATTGTGTTTTCTTGCACTTGCCTGTTTGTTTGTGTTTTCCTGTAATTCTTTAATGTATTTTTGCATTTCCTCTTGAAAGGCTTCTCGTTGTTTATCCCTGTTCTCTTATTTTTCTTTAAGGGTGTTATTCATTTCTTTCTTAAAGTCTTCTATCATCCTCATGAGAAATGATTTTAAATCTGAGTCTTGCTTTTCTGGTGTGTTGGGGTATCCAGGGCTTGCTGTGGTGGGAGAGCTGGGTTCTGATGGTGCAGAGTACCTCTGGTTTCTGTTCTTTATGTTCTTACCCTTGCCTTTTGCCATCTTGTTGACTCTGTTGTTAGCTGATCTTACTCTGTCTGGTTGTGGCTTGCCCCTCCTGCAGGTCTCTGTGTCAGTACTCCTTGAAGACCAGCTCTCTCTGAGAGGTGTTTGGGTTTGGAGAGCTGTGGCACCGGGTCAGATTTTGGTCCCTGTGTCTCGCGGGTTCAGGGCAGTTCCTGGTGAGCTGTGGGGCGTTTCTTTGGCCCTCTCCTGGCTTTTCTGAGCTCCTGAGAGGGATATTTGTCCCGGCGCTAATTTGCTATGGAGCCCGGTGGCCCAAGCTGAGGTTCCTGGCCGCGCTGGAAGTTGCTGTCCGTCAGTCTCTGTGGCCAATGGAAACCGGGCGGAATCAGTGAGCTCTGAGGCTCGTGTTGCCCCCGCTCGGGGCTTTTCTGCGTTCCTGGGAGAGAAAATTTTCTCCCGGAGCTGCTTGACTATGGAATCCTAGTGTCCCAGGCAAAAGTTTCCTGCCTCAGCTGCCCGCTGTTGGGATCCAGGGGGGTTTCTACGCCCGCCTACATTGGTCCCTGTGTCTCGCGGGTTCAGGGCAGTTCCTGGTGAGCTGTGAGGCGTGTCTTTGGCCCTCTCCTGACTTTTCCGAGCTCCTGAGAGGGATCTTTGTCCGGGCACTAATTTGCTGTGGAGTCCTGTGGCCCAAGCTGAGGTTCCCGGCCGCCGGAGGAAGTTGCTGTCCGTCAGTCTCTGTGGCCCGCAGAAATTGGGCGACATCTCTGCTCTTATTTCAATTTCCTAGCTTTGAACAGTCATGCATGTGTGTATTAACCATTACCCACTGCAATAAGAAGCTTTTCTGATCAAGTTTGAGAACAATGTCAGCTGTAGATAGAAACGTATATGTTTAGAAGACCATTCAATAATATGACTATTTGAAAGACAGAATAGGTTCTTCCTTAAGGCCTCTGACTTCTTAAGCTGTGAGTTTGGATAAATTATGTCCATAATGTTATACAATTAATATATAGTAAAAGACACCTAAAAATGTGTATCTGACATTCTCTATGCACAGGCACATACCAGTCTAGAATTGCGCTTATTTTTAATAAAATGGTTTATTTTCAAAAACGTATCTTTGTCCAAGAGGCAAAGAGATTTGTAGAACAGAAGAAGAATTACAGGAAGCTTCTAAAGAAGCTGTCCTCTAGTGTGAGAGAAAGGTGATTGTAAGCAATGACCAATGGAAGAGAGACCCTGCTGCGGCTTTTCAGGGCAAAGGAATCAAATTTATAATAAATGTATAATAATTCTTTTGTGAACCTACATTTTTGCTCCTGAAACAGAATCTGAAGCCTGTGTTTTGTGAGTAGCTAGTGAAAGAAAATCTTCCCACCTCACATCATGAGATGTGTGTACAATTAAGGTTATAGAAGACTAGAGCTCAGGTTAACAACACAGTTAAAAATTAGTGTGCCAAAACAGCAGACAGGAAGTAGGGGAATAGCTTCTTTCCAGGTATTCCTCAAGAGTATAAAAGCAGTGAAGAAACATGACTGAGGACTGCCTTACCTGTTCTGTAAAATTTTCCTCAGTAAGCTGAAGAATCTTGAAGAAACTTCACAATTATATTTCATCTGAATAAACAATATATTTGATTTATAGATAGTGATGTTTTTTGGTTTTTTTGTTTGTTTGTTTTTAATATTGTTTCAGGTGTTCTTGAGGTGTATACTCCAGATGAGAGTTGCCTGGAAAATCCAGAGAGTCATATGTGGCCGGTGGGAAGCATCAGCAGAAATCTTGCAAACAAAGAGATGATTGAAGTAGGTGAAATGTGAACAGGAACACAACCTTCACATTTTGATTGGGCACATAAGGAGAATTGCTCACAAGTGTTTTTTAAGGAACCCAGCCTGTGGCAGAATGTGCTGTAGTGAGCCTAATGGGATGCTGACTAATGACCAACCTGATAATATAAGTGATAAACCCCTCTGGCACCCTGAGCATCCTATCTCCCTAACAAGGTTGAAAGTTCACGTTATGATATTTATAATATTTGACTGGGGATATACATCTACACAGAGACAATGTTACTGATACCTAAAAAGCTTTTTGTTTAAGAAACCTCCAGTTTCATGGATTGGAAGTCTTCCTTTGGTTGTGTGAAATTAACTGTGCAAAACATGTCTCATGTAAGGAAAATATTGCGTATAACCAGACTCGGAACAGAACATGGTAACATATGGGACCAAGAGGTAGCTGAGCGGTTAAGAGCATGAGCTGCTCTCTCACATAACAGGAGTTAGGTTCCCAGCACACGTTGTGCAGCTCTTTATCAGCTCCAGGGTAATAAGACACCTCTGGCCTCTGTGGGCACTTGCTCCTGAATGCACATACCCTGACATGTATGCATAATTTAAAATGGTAGAAAGAAATTAATCTTATTTTAAGTGACAAGTTGCACAGCAGGAAAAATTGTGAGTGTACTTTTAAGACTATATTCTCCTCACAGATCATTAGTAAGTACATGCTAGAAAAAAGCTCCATTGATACAAAACCTTGACAGATCCTTTTGTCTCAAGGCAGAAATGAAGGTTCAGCTGGAACTTCACCGAGGTACAAAACCCTGTGAGTGCAAACCATGTATGAAAATGGTTAGCTTGCCATCGCAGCCCCACAAGCAGCATGCATACTATCCGAGTGTGAAAGCCTCCGAATGGAAGGAGTGTCCGAAAGCTTTCTGCTACAAGTCAGCACTCACTCAACACCAGAGAACTCGTACAAGATTGAAGATCTATCAGTGTACAGAGTGCAGGAAAGCATTCTCCTCCAAATCAGAACTCACTGTGCATCATCGAGTTCACACTGGTGAGAAGCCCCATGAGTGTGAAGAATGTGGGAAAGCCTTCTATCGTAAGTCCACTCTTAAAGTCCATCAGAAAACCCACAGAGGCGAGAAGCCTTACGAGTGTAAAGAGTGTTGGAAAGCCTTCTATTATAAGTCCACGCTCACTGAACATCAGCGGATTCACACTGGCGAGAAGCCCTATGTGTGTAGAGACTGTGGCAAAGCCTTCTTCTACAAGTCCAACTTAACTCGCCATCATAGGACGCACACCGGGGAGAGACCTTATGAATGCGGAGAGTGCAGCAAAGGTTTCTCCTCCAAGTCAGAGCTCACGTCACATCACAGAACTCACACCGGGGAGAAGCCCTATCAGTGTGAAGAGTGTGCCAAAGCTTTTTACTGCAAGTCAACCCTTCGTGTACATCAAAAAATACATACGGGTCAGAAGCCCTACGAGTGTAAGGAATGTCAGAAAGCCTTCTATTATAAGTCAACTCTGACTGAACATCAGAGAATTCACACCGGTGAGAAGCCCTATGAATGTAGAGACTGTGGCAAAGCTTTCTTCTACAAGTCACAGTTAACTCGCCATCATAGAATTCATACAGGGGAGAAGCCTTATGAATGTGGAGAGTGCAGGAAAGCTTTCTCCTCCAAGTCAGAGCTCACTGCTCATCATAGAACTCACACCGGGGAGAAGCCCTATGAATGTGAAGAGTGTGGCAAATGTTTCTGTCGCAAGTCACACTTAACTCTTCATCAGAAAATCCATACAGGTGAGAAGCCCTATGAATGTCAAGATTGCAGAAAAGCTTTCTTCTTCAAGTCAGGACTTGCCCGACATCTGGGAACTCATACACATGGTACTAATACAAAGACTAGAGGAAAGCATTGTCCTGCAACTCACAGCTCAGTCAATATCAGAAATGATGGACAAGTTAGAAACCCCGTGGTCATAAAGAATGAAGAAAAACTCCCAACTGTGAGTCAGTCCGCAGTCCATATGATGGACTTCTTAGAGCTGAGAAGTCCTATAGATGTACAGAAAGCAGGAAAACTTACTTTCTTAACTCATACCTCATTCAATATGAACGAACTCAGGTGAGACACACTAATAACAGAGAGAAGGCTGGAAACCGTGCAGTCAGCCAGGATCACTTGACATCCGAGAATACCTGTAGAATGATTACAGCAAAGAACTGCCACAAGGGAGACCTCTCTCACTATCAGAAGAACATTTTGTCTGGAAAGAACACAGGAAAGCTCTACCTTAGTTGTTTCAATGTAAGCAACTTCCACATGCAAAGCTTATGAATTAAAAGCCAAAAGTTTTGAATGGTATGTCAGGTCTCCGTTGAAACCTGCAATGAAAAACCCTGAGAATGTATACAAATAAAAAAAAACATTTTCCAGTGTAGACTACTATGTATGTACTAACCTTGAAAAACGAACATTCAAGGGACCCTTTTAAAGAGCATAGGAAAATTTTGATAAGTTAGATCACATTCTGCATCAAAAAAGTCATAGAGATGAGAGACTGTACAAATAAATTTGTCATGTATAGTGGTACTTGCTTATGTTCCATTTCATTGGCACTTAGATATTCAAGACTAGGGACATCATATCTGTCCTCTCCAACTCTGGGTAGGCCTAGAGTGTTCTAAGGGCATGTGTAGGAATGAGATGTAGTTCAGAAATGCTGCTGAGGTATGTGGAAATGACTGATTCTGGATCTGGTTGGAGGCACCGTCTTATTTCGTAGGACTGTTACAGTCACTGGCGATCTGTGTTTTCTGATTCTCATCTCACAAGAGAAAATATGGTAAATCTTCTGATAAAGTCATTTTAATCTGACATTCAATGACATAGGGGTCCAGAAATTAACGGTGCTTATTCCCTAACCTCAGAGAAGTGGTGGTTAAGAGTAGTAACATTAATATCAAATTAGTAGCACAGAAGAGATCAAGGTACATGGGATTTGTACCACAGTTTGCAGATACAGAGGGCAACCTAGACCAGTGCCTAAGATAACAAACCAAGTGAGTGTTAGAGCCAGGATCAAATATCCTATATCAGCTCAGTGTTGCTTGCACTAGCCCTGCACCATTTTACTTGACCAGATTTATACAGCTTGCTGTTAGTGGCTGAAGGGAGAACAGTCTTCATTATCATTTTGCAACTCTGACAGAAGAGAATCTAAATAATAGTGTCGTAAGTGATGGCAACAGCCATCTCGGGGAATTCAGCTGTGCCCCCTTGCAAAAGCTCATCCCAACTGGGCTTATTGATGGTTTATACTCTATTCTCCCAGCAACCAACTACTCCCTACCAACTGTCAGCTCTGCAAACTGCCTGGGGAGAAGATTTAGAGTGAGTGCCACGAAAAACTAGGGAAGGGACCACATCCTCCATCTATGCTGTTTTGGAAAAATCCCATTCCTGCTGAGTAAGGCTTTCCAGATGTGGCGCACTAGGGCTGGTGTACCCATATCCTTGTAAGTAACCTTTCTACTCTCTGTAAGGAAGCCAAATAAAGTCATTGGTTTACTTATGAACTTTGGTGGAATCTTGGCTCTGTTTGTCATTAGTACCTTAGGAGAAGAGGTAGAGATTGCTTTATATCTCCCTCCCCCACACCCCAGAGGGAATTTAGAGCAACAAGGAGTCACCATTAGAATGAACCTTCTCAAGAAGAGGCAGTAGCAGCACAAAGTGAGTGAGTATTCTATGGTAGGTTGGATCTCTACGAAGCCAGGCTGATCTTCTTTACCTGTTATCCAAATCTAGCCTTTCTCACCTTTTCCCATGTTAGCTATTGATACTCCATTAGAGAGAGTAGATAATGTAAGAAAATCTTATGCTCAGAAAATTCTACGCTTAGGTTGAATTGGAGTGAGAGGTACTGATGAGAAGAAGTTTACATAAGATACGTTAAAATATTACTATTTACTTTAATAGCTTCCAAGAATCTCAGTAATCTACCCTGACTCAGTGTAGTGAGAAAATAGGAGGGAGATAGCTAAGCATATCCTGGAAACAATGAGTTTTCAGTTGAGCAACCTTCTGGGCCTTGAGTGGGTATCGAGGCTTGTGCATTTATCATTTCTCCTACTGTGATGGCACAGTGCCATCCCTTTACTTGCCACCTTTCTCACTGACCTGGTGCCTCTGGATCTTTGTGAAGGATTATTATGTGGATGTGAGTGATCCTGGAGTCAGAACTTTGGGACAAGGACTCTGTCCCAAAGGCTTAGGGAGAAGTCTCAAAATCTCAGTACATAGAAAAGGGCCTTCCAGAAGAGTCTCAAGTCTGAGAGGATGACCTAGATGCATATTGTCTGTTTTTCAGAAAGACAGAATCTTGACAAGATACAAAGCACCCACCGTTTAAGATGTCTTGAGTATACAGAAGTCTGAGGTTAGTTTCTAGTATGGATAGGTAAAAGGTAGCATGTGTTCTTCCTAAATCTGGGGAAAACTAGTGGCTAGTACTCAACTTACTCTGTGAGTCCACATGTTCCCAGCCTGTGTTCAGAGGTTTAGATTTATGACCAGTTCCTGTTTTTCTTCTAGGGCAAAAGCCTGGCATATAACGACCAACCTTTTCCACAAACATCTGACTGTACAAGGCCCTGGTAATAGTGCAAATGGTAGAGGGTATGGTAGCTATCATGTAAGGGGGTTTTGATAGACTTTGCTTGCCCACCAGGGCAATATTACATAGTTTTGAAAAAATGCAGATGATGAGCAGCTAGTTGTCTTTTGTAGGTCAGGGTAGGAATCGGGGTGTGGTAGTCATGCTACAGCTTGCCCTCTTTGCTTCTTAGGTTTTCAAAGATACAGAAATTACACATCAGGATCAAAAGAGGGTTTGTGGATGGCACTAGAAGCATAGACAACTAGTGGTGTGTGTGTGTTCTTGTGTGCCCACATTCTTTGTAAACTCAAGAGTAAACAATGGTTTACATCCTTGCCTATACTAAAGAAGGCTCTAGCAAGAAGTCTGAGAGGACATCATCTACTCGCCATCACCAGGGCCTTGTTGCATTCTCATCAAGCACGGAAGTACATAATCCCATGATTAAACAAAACATGGAACCGGAAAAGAGACATTTCAAGCTATATTTAAAGAAATAGAACAATCCTTTTACAGAGGTTACCTAAGACCATTGGCAAATTGAGGTATTTACATCATGATTCATAATAGTAGCAAAATACTATTATAAAGTAACAGCAAATAATTTCATAGTTGGCTGGTAAGAGCTAGTTAGTATCTGAATTCCATAGGATTAATTAGTAAGAGGATACAGTAGTGAATGTGCAAAATGTTTAGAAGTTCTTTTAAAGTTAGGCATCCATTTACCTTACTCAGAGAACCAAAACCTTGATAGTTACTAATGTAACTAAAACCTGAATCTTTAAAGAAATATCCACCCTACTTATGTGGAGATATTACTGTATTTCACCTTTTAAATGTCAACCAGGGTGTTGGGAGGGTCACAGCGGATAGACTATAATAAGTGAGCATACCTGTGTGACATACTCATTGAAGAAGTGGTGGAAGGTACTGAGTTAAGTAACAAACAGGCTTGTGACTCTGTTCTCCAGATATCAGACTGCACAGACTACTCCAGTTAATCACAAGTACACGAGTTTGCAATTGTCAAGGCACTCTTGGTAAGGAATACATTATAGATAAGTGGGACTGATTCCTACAATCTAATTGAACAATTTGTAAATAAAATGAAAATGCTCTAGCAAACACTGTGCCAGTGTGTAATTGGGATCAGCAGTATGAACCTGTCGCCATTCCACACTTCAGTCACTTCGTGAATGTATTTCCCTGCACTCTCTTTGAACCAATATTGATATATTTTCTTGTGTTATACTCAGCACCTGAATGCTTATTTCTGTAGTATTGTTTCATTGGTAGGAGAGTATCAAATATATTTTACCAGCTAATTTTACTAAATGAATAATAATTTATATTTAAATTTTTATTAATGAGTATTCACTTATTCTAACTCTTCACGAGTTGTAGTTTTAAAGATTTTTTTTTCAAGTTAAAATATATTCTTTTCCTCCTTCCCTTTCCTAACTCTGACCTTTCCCATGTACTCCTTGCTCTCCCAAATTCATGGTCTCTTCAATTTTTGTTACAGATGTGTGTGAATATAAATATGTATATATATATATTCCTAAATATATATATTCATATATATGAATATATATATTCCTAAATATATAAATATAGTCTCTTAAGTCTTCATAATGTTACTTGTATTGTGTGATTTTAGGGTATTGGCTAACCAATTGGTTGGTATGTTCTTCCTTTGGGAAGATTATGTCTCCTGTTCTCAGCATTCTTTAGTTATCTGTAGTCCTCTGTCTAGAGTTGGGACCTTGTAAGATTACTGCCTGCCCCATGTTAGTATGTCTGTTGATGCTATCCTTTAAAGAGAGCTTTTAAAAATTGTATGCATCTGAGTGTTTTGCTTTCACTTAAGTTAATACACCACGTACATACTTGCTACCTGCAGATTCCAGAAGAAGATGCTGGATACCGTGGAACTAGAGTTAGATGGTTGTGGGTAATAATGGATGCTGAGAACTGAGCCTAGGTCTTCTGCAGAAGCAGCAAGTACTCTTAACTACTGAGCCATCGCTGCAGCCCATGCCACTAGTGTTTTAGTTTACATCTACATTGATTTCTCTCATTTCTAAACATATTGAGGATAATTTATGATATTAAACACTTATATATGTTCTATACAATGTGGCCATTCAAGTCTCTTGACTATTTTTTGTTCTGAGCTGTCTAGTTTTTCCTTTCATGTTCAAAGTATTTGAAGGTGGCCCAAGTTTTAATCCTATCAATTGGGAGGTAGAGGCAGATGGATCTCTCTGAGTTCAAGTTCAGCCTGGTCTACCTAGTGAGTTCTAGAACAGTCAGGGCTATGTAGAGAATAAAATAAAAGTAGTTGATCTATGTGACATGGTGAGGTTTCTCCTAGTGTGTTATTTCTTTTTACCCTTAAATTATATAGTCTGATAAATAGTCTTATTTTTAAAAGTCATTGCATCTTAAATACTTTTTAAAATCATGGCTTTTGGCAAATTTGAAAGGAAATCATACACACATTGTATATCCCCCAGCCACTTGGTGACAAAGATCCATTCCTTTATCAAATTATTTTTTAAGTTTTAATGCTGATCCTAGTGCCAAGTGAATAAAATTCTTATATACTCGGAACAACAGAAAGATCTGTCACCCAGAGGAGCTAGCACCCAGTACAGCTATGCACCTGAGTGAATAGCTTCCATCACTTAGCAGTCAGAGTCTGTTGAGGACAGGGTTTGAGAAAGGGACTTGGTACACATAGCCTTGGCTTTCCTGGAATTTACTGTGTAGAACAGGCTTCCCTTGCATGCTGGAATCTTCTACCTCTCAGATGTTGGGATTGTATGCCAGTTTCACCATACCCAACTGCATTCAGTCTTAAAAATGTGATTATTAGAGGGACTCCAGATGCAACTGTGAATATCTAGATGGTTCTACTACCCAGTAGAACTGCAAATCGGGAACAGTACATGAAATAACATGGATCTTGCAGTTTTGATATGTTCTCTTACAGGTTATTGTGTCTGAAGCCTGTTTATATATGTGACAGTGTTGAAGTGCTGAATTAAGTATGAGGTCTCTACTGGTCCTTCCCATCACAGAGATTTTATTTCCCCCTCCTTCTTCCCTCCCTCTTTTCATCCTTGACACTGGTTAGAGGACCACCATCTCTTTTTTTTTTATTATTATTATTAATTTTTGATACTTTATTTACATTTCCAATGTTTTCCCCTTTCCAGGTCTCCTCTTTGGAAACCCCTGATCCCCTCTGCCTCCCCCGCCTATATGAGGGTATTCCACCTCCCAACCACCTGCCCACCCGCTCCCCTATTCCCACCTTGACATTCCCCTTCACTGGGGCCTCTAACACCCTCAGGCCCAAGGGCCTTTTCTCCCCCTGATGGCCAACAAAGCCTTCCTCTGACACATATGTGGTCCTAGCCATGGGTCCCTCGATGTGTATTCTTTAGTTGGTTGTCCAGCCTCCAGGAGGACCGGGTGGGGGGAGGGGAGGGAGAGAGCTCAGGCCAGTTAACACTGTTGCTCCCTCCATGGGGCCACAAACTCCCTCAGCTCCTTCAGTCCCTTCTCTCACTCCTCCATCTGGGACCTCACTCTCAGTCCAGCGGTTACTGTAAAGTAAAACTTGGGTACTCCAAATGTTTGGGCTAATATCCACTTAACAATGAGTACATACCATGTTCGTTCTTTTGTGACTGAGTTACCTCGCTCAGAATGATATTTTCAAGTTCCATCCATTTGCCTGCAAATTTCATTAAGTCATTGTTTTTAATAGCTGAATAGTACTCCATTGTGTAAATGTACCACATTTTCTGTATCCATTCCTCTGATGAGGGACATCTGGGTTGTTTCAAGCTTCTAGCTATTATAAATATGGCTGCTATGAACATAGGGGAGCATGTGTCTTTATTACGTGGTGGAGCATCTTTTGGGTATATGCCCAGGAGTGCTATAGCTGGTTCCTCAGGTAGTATTATGTCCATTTTTCTGAAGGTCTGCCAAACTGATTTCCAGAGTGGTTGTACCAGCTTGCAGTCCCACCAACAATGGCGGCGTGTTCCTCTTTCTCCACATCCTCGCCAGCATCTGCTGTCACCTGAGTTTTTGATCTTAGCCATTCTGACTGGTGTGAGGAGGAATCTCAGACTTGTTTTGATTTGCATTTCCCTGATGACTAAGGATGTTGAACATTTCTTTAGGTGCTTCTCAGCCCTACAAATTTCCTCAGTTGAGAATTCTCTGTTTAGCTCTGTTCCCCATTTTTTGATAGGATTATTTGGTTTTCTGGAGTCTAACTTCTTGAGTTCTTTGTATATATTGGATATTAGCCCTCTATTGGATGTGGGATTGGTTAAGATCTTTTCCCAATCTGTTGGTTGCCGTTTTGTCCTATTGACAGTGTCCTTTGCCTTACAGAAGCTTTGCAATTTCATGAGGTCCCATTTGTCAATTCTTGATCTTAGAGCATAAGCCGTTGGTGTTCTG
>JAPYYD010005952.1:0-11599 GCA_028551405.1 Uromys caudimaculatus
GCCCCGGGAGTGGGCGGTGATTAGTCATGTATACCCATAATGCGCAGGCGCTTCGGGGTTTTCCCGCGCTATCCGTAAGTTTCCTTAGAGCGACAATGGAAGTCAGCGCCATCTTGTAATGGCGAATACTCTAACCGCTCCCTACAAAAAACAATGGGCCTAACAATCTCATTCTTTACATCATCAAAATAGTAGTAGCTTGAAACAATAATTTGGTATTTCTAGAAAATGTGCATGTCAAATCATAAAGACTTGTTCTTGAACGTCTTCAATTTCTACCTGTACCACATAATGGTGTTAATCCTCCAGGACTTAATACCTAACCAATTATGGCAAACAGATGTTACTCATATTTCTGATTTTAGAGAATTAAAATATGTATATGTGACTATTGACACCTCTTCAGGCTTTCTAGTCCCAACTGCTTTAACAGGAAAAGCAACTAAAAACATAATTAGTCATTGCTTGCATTGTTTTTCTATACTGGGTGTTCCCAATCAGATTAAAACAGATAATGGAACTGGCTATTGCAGGTATTCATTAGAGACTTTTTGTCAACAATTTAATATTTCCATATTATTTGGATTCCTTGTAATTCTCAAGGACAAGGTATTGTGGAACTTAAAAATAATATCTTCACAAAATAAAAAAGGGGTAGTTATATCGCTGTACAACACAAAATTATTTAAATCATGCTTTTTATTTTAAAATTTGGGTGCCAAGAAACTCTCTACTGAGTGTCTATGGCACCCTACAACTAGGCATATTTATGCCTAGGTGAAATGGAAGGATCCACTTAGAGGCATATGGCATGATCCAGATCAGGTATTTAATATGGGGAAGAGGACATGTTTGTGTTTTTTCTACAGGATGCTTAAGGAGCATACTAGCTGCCAGAGTGATTTGTGAGACATGCTGATGCTGGGACAAAGAATGATGCTGACTGTGAGCTTGCTGAGTGCCCTGACAATGGTGACAGGAAAGCTTTATTGGACATCTATTCCTGACCTACCTTTGCTTGCCTATATTCCAGATTGGACAAGGTGCCTTGCCTCAAGATTTAAACCTTATGGGACAGAGAACATGGAGACTGTGGAAACTGCTTCAAAAAATTAGTCAAAAAGAGAAATTATAATGACTTTTCTCTTTCCTTTAATGAGAGCAGTTATTCTGACTCAACCATGGACTGGCATAGAAATCAATCCAAAATTGGAAATGACGGTCTTCATTTGGAAGGCTGATTATGGACATTTTTAGAGACATATTTGGAAGTTAGCTGCAGTTCTCTATGATGTTATGTTAGCAAGAGGTAAAGTTGGAACAGGATCTGGACTTTGAACAAGTTTTAGTACATGTGTTAAGGCTCCTAATCTTTTATTAATTGGTCATATTAAAGTGTTGTTTCTTCTACAGTATTTAATGTAAGTTGTATTGATTATACATTTTTTAATTGTGTTAGTGTGCTGAAATCTGGCATGTTTGTTATGGTGGTCTATCAAATAGCTTTTGTTTTATTGCCTGTGAGTATTACAGGACCTTGGTACTCTGAAAAAGACTTGCAAGTACTGGAATAAGTGAGTCAGAATTTATGCAGAAACAAGAGGGTAGATGGCTTGATTATTGCAGATATAGCAGTTTTAATTACATTAATAGCTAGCACCACTGCTTCTACAATTGCTTTGACAACTACTTTTGTTAATCATTTAGCAAAAAATGTTACTAATGTTATGAGTATTCAAGAGGATTTAGATTGGCATTTCGAACAACAGATTGACTTCCTGCATCAAAACCTCTACAAGTTCATTATCATAGACCTGATTTGGCTGATAGAGGCCTGGCTGAATGCTATGATGATGTGACTCCTTTGGGAGCTGCATAAAACTCAGATTTATGCTTGCCTGCCTTGGCATGGGTACCTGCAAGGGGTGGGAGTCTAAGTACCGTAGGGAGAGGACCCAAATGCCCATTTCTGAGTCCCTGTGAAGCAAACCTGATTGCATAGAGGTTGGTGTCTGCCCTTCCTTTGATAATACTCTGTGGAAATACCTACAGAAATTGAAAAGGCTTATCTCTCCTCCCCAAAAGACACCGATGACATGTAAAGTGCTCAGAGGATCAGGTCAATACTTTCCCCCACTGGTTAATGCCCATTCATCTTCATAGTGTGATCATCCCTTATTACTCAATGGCCTCATAAAAATTATAAAAAGGGAGGAGATGTTGGGAGCCAAACCCTTGAGATGTGAAGAGCCAAACTCACGAAGTCAGTTAAGATGCAAGGTTAGAAAGGACAGGGCATTTGCGGTCTTGGGTCCCAGGAATTGAAAGAAAGTCTGGTATTTCCTGAAAACTGGTTATGGTAGTGGGTTGGTCTTGGGCCATGTGTAACCTTCCCGCCTGTCTGTCTTTTTAAGCTGCTGTCCTGAAATAAACTTCGAGAGCTTGATCAGAATGCACGACTGGCTCTCCTTCCTTTCTGTCTCTTGTCCCCCATTCATCCATCCCCTCCTTAGGTCCACATTTATGACCCCGCGGGCTGGGGCAGAATACTAATGCTAGAGTTATGTTTCAAATGATCATTTGTTGCCCTCATATTGTACTGTATTTTTAGAATCCATCCTAGCTGCAAATGGATATGCTATAGTCATATTTATGAAATATAGTGTTTGGTCTAAGGTATTGACTTGTATATTCTAAAGTACTTCTCATATTAATTATTTGAAAGTATACTATGAAAATATGTAAGCACTTGATATATTGTATCTACTTAGGGAGAGTACATACTGGATATGATGAAAATACTCTTACTGTTGATTCCAGTTCTCAAACGTAGAAATGTGTTTGTAATACACTGAGCACACTACAACTAATATATTGACCTCATAGTAAGCCCAGAGTCCTGTTTCATCTGTGTACTTCCCTGGTAGTCCAGCACTAATAGTAGGGGCACCAATTCCAGTGTTAGAGGAGTCACTCAGGATAAAGTTATGCCCATATTCTGGAAATCTCACAATGAGCTTCTCAGGAGCTGCTCCATGTTCCTTTCAGTAGCATATGATTGAATCCTGTAGTGTCAAAAAGTAAAATTATTGCTGGAGCATCGGGTGACCTGTGTTTGTATAGGTTAGTTTCCTGCTCCGATATCATAAATTGTGTGATTTTGTAGCCAATAAATAAAATCTGTATTCCAAAATAGATTACTGAGTTGCACTCTTTCAGATACATTGAATGGCATAGGCTCTTGTATTAATCCTTCAATTCCACTGGAATCCTTTAATATCTTACCACATTGAGATAGGCATTCTTTCTAGAGTCAGTTGAAGAACTATAGAGGGGACTATTTTCTCTAGTGTAGCCATCCTGGGAATCATGGAGATTATGTCATGACTTGAATATAGTCAAGAGACCTGGAGAAAAGGAAGATCATAGAATCAATATTTGGTTACATTTCTTCAAGTTTGTCTTTGTATTCTTAGCTAATATATATTATAATATGCATCATTTTCTCCACTAAAAGCTCCTGTACAGTTCTACTATTTCATTTTCTCTACAGCTATGAGTGTTGAACAATGCTTGAGAAAAGTTATCTCTACCACTCAAAAGAACAAAAATAACTCAAAGATATAATAGAACATCAGTGAAATGAAACACTTAGGAATTAGATTGTTAATGTATTTAAGTAAGCATTGGGATTTGGGGGAGATTAGGGGATAGAGAATGACTTAGAAAGAAATAAAGGATATAGAAAAGAGAATTAAGTTAATATACTTGTCCATAAGCTAAATAAAATATACTCAGCATATATTTGAATACAAGGAATCTGCATGGGTAATAATACTGTTGTAAAAAGACATGAGCTATTAAATGAAAATATCAGTGTCAGACATGTTACACTTCTAATACATTATTTTTCTTGCAATCATCAGAGTCAACAAAAATAATCCAGCATATTGTAAATGCTCTAGGATGTTCACCATACCTTGTTGCTAAAACTGTACTGCTGAACATAAGGCACATTAGCACTAGCCATAGAGAAATCAGCCTAAAACTTACAATGCAATCTCTTTTCCTACAATGACAAATATGTAAGGTAGGCTTCTGGGGTTAAAAGACACCATGATCTTGCTCTATGATGGACCCTGAATGCTACAATGCTGACACTCTGTACAAGTTACTCACTAAAGGCATGATCATTATGGAGGTAATAACCTGTTTTCTGATTGTGTATGAGGCCTAACATAGGGTATATTTTATACTTGTCACAGTAAATCTGGTCAAACATTCATGCATTAGAAATTCACAGGCCCAACATGGAACCAACATTAGTTGTTTTGCTAGATTGTCATATTATTAAACTGACATTCAAATATGCATTTATTTCCATAGATATAAGATGCTTTCAAGTTTTTACCAGAATATCTGCTCCTTTTGAATAAAAGTTCTTAATTCATACACTCATTATTGGTTAAAGTACAGAATCTTAAGTAAGTCTGAGTTCTCAGCTATGCACATGATATTTCTAATAACATCCCTCATAGTCAAGATTCAAAGAATATGATACAAGAGTGTTTGGGAAGAATTTATTGCTCCTGAATAAAGGAAGAAAGATGGTGAAATGCTGAATTCTTCACCAGATGTGGCTTTTGGAAACATTATCACATAGCAGCTGGTGTTATATGCACAATACCTACAGGATATCAAGTCTCACAAAATTGCAGCATGGTGGGCAGGCAATTCCATTCCCAAGCCCAACATATTGTAAAGAAATTATTATGTAATGAATGCGAAATGAGCAAGATTCAACCTCTCTTAGGAATGTGGCCACTGTTAGGTTCCTGTTTTCCACTGGATGAGCCAATAGCAATGCATATATTTGCATTAGAATCTGTTTAAGGAGATATTAGCATCATTAAAAACTAAAAACTGAAAACCTGTAATTCAGAGAGCTATAAATTATAACTACTAGGATGATTTAAAGAGGTTGTTATTATTGATGTGTATGATCAAAATACATTGTATCAATGTCTGAAATATTTATATAGATAACATATTATTTATAAGATTAATAAACATAAATTTAGAATTATTGCTTAGGACCACTTTTCATACCTATGTAGTCAAAGCACACCATAACAATGCCTATAAACAATGCCTTGAAGCAGCAAGGAGCCAATAAATAAGTGACCTTTGCATAAATGCCCACAGGAGTCCTGAAGAAGGATCCTCACTCAGTAAGACAGTTCAGGGATCTTGGAACCAGACTGGATTGTTTCAATGACTCCAGCTACTGTGGCAGTGAGTAGCAGCCTTGGAATGTGTTTCTCAGTGGATTCTTCTCAAAAGCTTTATGCATTTCCTACAAAAAGGTACGATGCATTTACATATTATTTCAGATATTTTTATGAGAAATGAGTCCTATAAAATTATTTCAGTGGACATTTGCTGATTTTTTACTTTATTTGTTAAATACCTCTATATATTATTTTATAACTACCTAATATGTATAGAAATAATAAAAATAGTTTGCAGGAATCCATAACTAGAATACAGACTCCAATATCTTATTCTGAATCCAGCACTCTGTATGTGGCTCCCATCTGAGCCTGTATCCTCTTGCAATGATTCAGAGAAATGTTGGCATTGCTCTGTGGTTGAACTAGCCTATAGGTCCTGTTGCCTAATCAAATACTTAAATAAGAAGCTGATAAGATCTAAGTCAGAGGTCCAATACAGTACCTGTTTATAATCAACAAAATTCTATGTCAGTCTAATCATGTCTTCAAATTCAGGTTCCCCTCAGAGCTGTATTATTTGGGTGACAGACATTGTTTATGCATATTTCTTATTTTCATTTTTCTTCTAATTTTTTCTTCTGATGCGTTGTGTGGGTATTGTTTATTGCCTTATTTCATTTTTAAGAAAAGTGGGAAGAAAACATGAATTTGGGTAGGCATGGAAGTGGGAAATAAGTTAGAATTAAATTTTATTAAATGAAGAAAGAAAACAAACTAGCACATGGTAACAAAACCACCATGTGGTAAGAGGATTAAGCGATGAGAACATTTTACTATTTAAAGTCATGAGAAAATGAGTGTTATTGATCATTTCAAATGTTAAGCCTATTAATTGTAGTATGTGTGTATAAATTTTGTCTTGTTTAAAGAAATCACTCAGAGTTGTAAATGTCAGTCAGAAGCATGATTTAATTTACTGTTCAGAATCTATTTCTATCAAAGTTATTTAACACAAACAATCTTGTTTTTCACTAGGACTTAATATTGAAACTCTTCAGAGGCTGGGTAAAAATCCAATGAGCACAGTGATATTGAAAATAATTTGTTGCTAAGTATCTAGAAGAGCAGCCTGCAAAGTTTAATACATAAATAATGTTTTTTAAAATCCTTCTAGGAGAAATTTAATTTATTTTTTTCAGTCTTTCTAGAGGACAGAAAGGTCTTGTGCACACAAATAAGCACCAGAGAAGCCAGGAAAGTTAAACAGGCAGTGTCACTGTACAATGGAATGAGATGTGTAGCTGTTCTTCTTGGAATGCCAGTCATGATGTAGCTTTACAACCTGGCAATCCTTTGTTTTCTGATAAATCAACCTCTTCCTATATCTGCTAGAATTTACTTTTCTCAAACCCTTTCCCAGTAAAACATTGAGCATCACTTTTAGGCCATAAATCCCATCCTTATGAGTGATATAATTTGTGCTTTACAACAGCCAAAGTGACTTTTATGTAATCTTATGTCATAGGGACAATACTGAGAGCCACACGCATTATGTTTACCTCAGTGAAGCTCCAAAGACACCCAAACTGTGGGCAGTTTCTCTGAGTAAACAGTGCCCATTCTTGTGAAATTGTGCAGATGTGTTTTGTAAGTAATCTGAATATAAACATGTGTTAAATCTTGGGACTGAGTTAATTGTTATCTGACTAATTGTTTTCAAAATTGTTTTGTGCCCAAATATGATTAAAGTAACATGATCTGAACCCAATTCTAGAAGTCCTGGTACAGCAATGATTACATTAAATTTGGCCTGAGCCGAGTTCCAATTTTACCTCAGCCTGATTCTTTTTTTTCCTGCCTGCTGAAAGGCCAGCAAGGGAATCACCACAAGACTTTCTTTGTATTCTATTCATTTTTATTGATGAACACCTAACCTGGAAGCTAAGTTCAGTACGAGGTATCAAACCAAATTTCATATCAAGAAGTTTAACACAGTATGTCAATCAGCTTCTGGGGATAAAAAAATCAGAGACAGAAATAGAATGTGGCCCCTCCTCATAGAATATTAAGTAAAGGCTGAATAATAAGGAACACAATGAGCTTTCATAAATTGCACTTAGAAGAGAAGTAGGCTGGCAACAGATTTGTGACCAAGGAAAAATATTTATTCTAGGTCAGGTCCAAGTAGGAGGCCAAAGGTATGCACCATGCTGCAGCAAGGCTATGTGAAATGGTTGTTTTGAACTTAAAATGAGACTATAAAATGAAACACTGTTTTCAACTTCCTATCTCAATCCTTCTGTAACTTTCTTTTTGTGTAACATATTATCTATGAAGTAGTCTTTTTCTTATATAGGAACTTTTGTCTAAAATACTATGTAAGTCTGGAAGAAAAAGAAAAAAAAAGTGGGTGTAGCCCTTTTCTGCTTCATCCAGTGTGCATGTGTCTGTGTGTCTTCTATTTCCTCTCTTTCTTTCTCTTTCTATCTGGCTCAGGAAAAGATAAAGAAATCCAGATTCTCTCCTGGCCAGAAAGGGTCTACTGACTCAGACAGTACGGGCCCAAGCAATTAAGGTTCTTTCATTAAGTTGCTGGTGCTTTCAGTAGAAGTTAATTGCCATAATTCATCATCTTTTGGGCTCATGAGAGCAAACAAGAATTAATTGTCAGGAGCCATCAGCTTCTGGCCCCCAGAACACAGCAGGTTTAATTTACACAAGCTCCATCTTTTGGCCCCAGAATAGCAAGTGAGTTAAATTACCAGGGCCATGATCTTTTTGCCTCCAGAGTAGCAAAAGAGAGTTAAATTGCTAGAAGACATCAACTTCTGTCTAGCAGTACAGTAAGAGAGAGTTAAAGCCAGAGATCATCAGCCTTTGGCTTTCATCTGACTCTGTGTCCCACCTCAGTAACTGACTATCAGGTCAGGACACCACCAATTCATTATTAGTTAACGTCACAAAAGGACAAATTTTGTCATATTTCTTGATTATGTGTGTGTGTGTGTGTATTTTGAATCATGTGTCTCATTAGTTACCCAAATCTGATGTTCTACTGAAAAACCTTCAGTCTGTCCCTTTTAAGTGGTGAGTTTTAGGTGTGAATCCTCATCGTGAATTTACAGGTCCTCTAATCTGATTCTTTTACAAACTGAGAATCAACTCATTTGAATAACTTTCTGAAACTGTACAAGCTTTCTAAATCACAGATGTACAAAAAATAGTAAGCTTTGAATAACTTTGCTTAAATCAATGACTAACTCTAACTCTTCAGGTAACTGTCATCACAGAAAGAGAATAATTGAGGACAGATGTGAAATGATTCTGAATAGAGAAGAGGCAAGAGTTGTAGACAGTTCTATCTCAGATTCTACTGCATTCCATCCCTTAAAATAGCTTCCAGGACAGCAATCAGAATAAAGTCAAAGAATTGCATTTTCAGTGAAGAGCCATAGCAAGCCGTGTGGGATAACAAATGGCTGGGCTAAAGACAAATAGCAAAGAACCCTTGAATAAAGGTGAGACATTTGTGCCATGCGTGTGGCATCAATGTAGGCATAAGTGATCTCCCAGCACATGGACTTATAAAGGATAGAAAAATCCTGAATAAGATGATAAAATTTGAAATGATGAATGAAGAATTGAAAGCATAATGTTGTAGGGGTAAAACTGCTTCTTTAAAGCAAGAATGAGGCTCTATGTCTAATTTTCAGCTTAACTGTGACAACTATGAACTTGGCCATGATGTCTTTGGGACTGTTACATAATGCTTCACTCAGGTGGCTTTTATTTCATTTCAGACACAGACTATCACAACATTTTCCAGGTAGTAATTTTTTTAACCAGAATATGTGTGTGGATAATTATTAAGTCAATAGTCAATAGTTAAATGCTGTTGACTTATTTCCTTTAGTATCTGATCAACACCTATATAGGTCCAATGAATAAAAGTGCTCTGTCTCCTAAAAGTGGACGAAAACTATCACCCTAGTTAATTATTCATTTTAAATGATTTTGGCAGTTCCCAGAAATGTATACTCTTTTCAGATACAAAAATTCATTTTGATTGTGCATGCCTTCCTATATAATCAAATTCTCATTCAAATGTAATAACATGATTCAGTGGAAGATTTAACCATTTTCTAACAATTTACTAGCTTCAGTCATTCCCAGGAAAGTCTTAAGGCCAGTGCCTGAGAAAGATTTATCTCTTTCATGACCACTTTCTAAATATTCTGCCAAATCTTGCTCTGTAGAAAGGATTCTCAGTAAGATTATTAGACATATCTTTCTTTAAGAATAAATATATCCAAGCTTGTTACTTTTCAAGGTGAGAAGGACCCTCTAGTCTTCTATATGTATGCCGATATAAAAAATAGAAACCATTCCAAGTAACTAATATGTAAACTTGACTTTAGTAAAATTTCTCCATTCCTTCAATATCAGCCACATATTTTTAGCGCTCTGAGTTAAGAATTCATTCTAATTCACTCTTCCAAATTCTATATGATACTAATATATCATATTAACTTTTAAGTTAAGCAAAATTGTGGACTTACTAATTCAAGATGGAACACGCAGTCCATTGTAAATTTTTATCCCAATCCCAATAATATAACTTCTTGAAACTAAAGAACAGATAACTTCTTTATCATTTCTTGATATCAACTCCTCTTAATTCTTGTAGAATTTCCAGAGAATGTTATCATAGTTTCTTTAAGTATTTATTCTAGGATAAATAGCACTTTATAGTCTGATTACCATTTATAATACTACACAACATCTAGCAGATATTTTGGGAAGAATGTTTTACTTGAAAGTTAAATCAACAAATTTTAAAAGCATTTATTATGCAATGGATTGACATGAAAATTTTGAGTCACTCCACAAGTATCATGTCTATAGTTCTGATAAAGTAAACACCAAGTAAAATACCACATAGATGAACTGTGGCTCATTTGACATAAAGTTCTACACTATTGATGAATATATATATGGAATTTGGAGAGAAAAACCTACTGGGCCTTCCTACTGACTATTGAACATTATATCCCATACAAACTTTACAGCTATATGGGATATGGACTTTGAAAACATAATGCCATTGAAAATCCTTTACAGTCATCAGTAAAATCTGGCAAAGTCCTCATGTTCCACCTCTGTTGTCCTAATTGTTATCAAATTTGAAATCTGTTACCTCTGCAAGTGATACTGAAGGAAATTGTTCACAAGGTCCTCTAATTAGAGAGGATACACATAGGAGTAGCCTCAGTCTCCAGAGCTGTAATGAACCAAGCTTACCCCAATCAAGACAACATCTAAAATATGCCATTCAGTCTCTTTTAAATTGGTCATTGCTTGCATCGAAATGTCAAGAAACTGTGCTGTGGATATAAAATGTTTTGTCTGAAATGTCATTTTTCGGAACAAAGGAACAGTTTAGTTTTGAAGAGGTTTTCTCTTTGTGTTGATTTTCTTGTTAAATCGGGGTATCTTATTAGGTAGGCATGGCTGGATTTCTATTCCTGAGAGTTCTGCCTGTGCATCTTTGATTGTAAGATTTGTATTTTAATCATTAAATTAAGTAGAGCACCTCTAATGTGAATCTTTCACACATTGTGCTTTAGTCAGGTCAGGAATGAATTTATGAAGCTAAAAAAAAAAAAAAAAAAAAGTATGTAGGGCCCAGATTTGAAGCAACTCGTTAACTTGGTTTAAAACTCCTAAATCTAGCTGTATGAATAACTTAAGGCTTACTCCCTTGCCAATTTATGTCATCAGTGGAAAAGTCAAAGTAGATAAATGTAAAGTAAAGTTCAAAAGAGAAGGGCAAACTAACTTGGGATAGCTCTATCTCAGGGTCTACTGATGCCTGTCTCTGAAAAAGGTGTTCTGGAATATTAACATGAAAATAAACAGAATAAGAATATAAAGCAGGTGGTACAGCAAGAGGATAAGGGTAATGAATGACTGGGAAAGGAGGAGCAAACTAAGCCAGACTTCACTGTTATTACTGTGGTATCAGTGAAGCAGAAGTAGTCTCTCATCCCATGGACTTATGAGAAAGAGGGAAGGACTGAATAAGAAAAGAAAATGTGCAGTTTCAAAGAATGGAAAAGCAAAGAGTTGTAGGGGGCAAACTGCTTCCTTGTCAGATCCTGTGAGGGAAAAACCAGGCAAGAGGGAAGTTCTATATCTGACTCTCAACTCACCTGTGGCAAGAATGAGCTTGGCCATGGTGTCTTCAGAATTCCTTCTGGAGAGCTTCTGCTGGCTTTTTATACTCTGAGACCATGATTTTCATAATGTTTCAAAAACAGAAAGTTTGGAGCAGGCAGTCTTTGTGAGTAATCTTTTAATTCATA
>JAPYYD010005953.1:0-11599 GCA_028551405.1 Uromys caudimaculatus
ACTAGCTGGCCGGCCAGCCTCCACGGATCTTAGCCACACAATACAGGTACCTGTACCAGTTTAGCATATATTTTCTCCGAAAGACCAAGGAGAGGTTTTTATCTATCACATCAACATCTTCACTCTTAAGTCCAATGCCCCAGTAGCAAATACCATATAGAAACATCTTTAAAAATTGTAGAAAAAAATGAGTATCAGATTCAGAAAGAGTCCAAAGAGGCAGGTGTCAGGACTTAATGGTGTTGGAACTACCTGGGCACACAAATCCACTCTATTTTCTTCTTTTTACCCCTAATATGATTCTCTTGTCTCTTTGCCTCTTTGCCTTCATAGACAACCACTATTCTAAATCTTACAGTTCACTTATCTGCTTTAATAACATTAGATTTGTCATATAATAAATATAAACAATGTTTGAAAAAAAAGAAATATGAATATTGTCAAAGAGCAGTTGCTAGAACTAGGTTAATATGCTGAATTGAAAATATTGTTTAATGGTGCCACCTTAGAACAATGTCATAAATAGGTGATGCGTTTCATTTTACAGAGTTTGGAAAACAATTTCAATAGGCTTCTGCCTTACATTCTGAAAGGGCTGATTCTGTAATTATATACTTATTAGAATGCTGGCTATCTTAAGGATACCTTTCTAGATTAAAACTGATAATTCTTTGGCATATATATTAAGTTAAAGGCAATATTTTTTAAACATAACATAAATCATGTCACAGGTATGCCTTACAATTTTATAGACCAAGCAATTGTGGAAAGATTCAACCACAGTTTAAAGGAGATCCTCATAAAAGAGAAGAGAAATATGTGATGCCCAAGAGATTAATTACATAATGATTTTTCACTTTATATTTCATAAATGTCAATGAGACAAGTAACATGGCAGCTGAAAAACATGAAATTTTGGGAAGATTGTAGAATTAAATCACTATATATACTTTAAGGATGTGTAACTTCAGAATGGAAATACTTGCATTGGGGAAGAGGATATATCTTTGTTTCTACAGGAAACAAAAAGTTGTGAATTCCTTCAAAGGTACTAAAGATTAGGTTAGACCATGGAAGAGCTGAAAATCTTGGCTGCTGACATGGAAGAAGAGACCCCCAAACCCAACAAAACAGGTAACCCAAATGCTGATATATCTACATGGGAACAGCTCAGAGCCTGACTGAAACATGGATGTCTCTGCAGTAGCCAATGAATCCTTTTGGCTACCTGGTCCTCATGATTTATTATTGCATGCCATTCTTTCATATGACATGGGTGGAGATTTATAATACAGTTTGTTTGTTTAGTCCAAATGGACTTCACAAAGTTGACAGATGCTTTTCACCTGCTCAGCCATAGAGCAGAGAATCATCATTAGCTGATTTGTGCACACTGCACATTTCATACACGAGTTAATACAGAAATGTCCATCCAATATTACCTTTAAAAGTTTGTGAGTTTTCAGAGTAAAAGGACAAGACACCAATGAACACAAAGCAGATAGCCCCAGAGGATCTTGCCTTACAAACTGCCCCCGTTTCTGTGTCCTCAAAAATTGCATCCAGAACAGTCTTCAAAGTCACGGTCCCACAGATAGGTCCCACAGATCTGGGCAGTGAGTGAAATGGCCAGCTCAGGACTTGGGCAATTTCCCGATTTTCTTAGTGTCCCCAAAAGATGCCATTGCCTCAGACATCAGGAAACAATTTAAAGAAAATTATACCTTCAGCCTGAGAGGTGGGGTGGGCGATTTTTGCTTGTTTGGTGGGTTATAGATGTTTATTGCAAGTTATTATTGGTCATGGTCAGCGAGGAAATAAAGTAAAGAGGATTAGATTTAGGGATCTGTTTTTCTCTTTCTCTTTTCCCTCTCTACTCTTCTTTCTCTCCTATCTGGTGTTAGGAGAAAAAGTTGGAGAAAGGAAGAGGATGGAAGTACAAAGGGGAGATAAAGGAATGAAAGGAAGAGAAGGATGGATTATTGTATCTACATTTAGATTAGAAAACAACAAGTCTCAAATATTTTAGGTTGGTATGGATTTTTGTATGATGATAGAAATTTAAGATTTTATTTGCCACAGCATATTGTACATATGATTCAACTCTTTTTAAAGGTATATGTACATATGCAACTCATTTAAAATATAATGTAAAGTTCTAGTTCTTGAAAGCTACTATTATAAACTGTTTAAGATAATTTAAAAAATTCAAGTTAGTAGTCAGTCACCCATAAATAATCATACTTACAGTCATGTTATGTATTAGTTTAGTTAATTACAAAAATAAACTTCATTTGGTCTCCTGTATATATGTGTTTTGAAAATTAAGTAGAAAGTATAGATAGAAACAAGTGATGTTTGTCTATTTAAAGATACTCTAGATCGGTGGTCGCCAAACACTCCAGAGTTTTGCAGAATGTGGCATTTAAGATGTTTTAATAATAAAATGCTTTTCTGATAGAGAGACACATCAACTCTTGGAAGCACCACCATTCTATTCTGAAGAAGATGATGGGCGCTGAAGAAGGTTCACCTGAAGTTGTTTCAAATGTGGTAAAGCTGGCCACTGGGCAAGAGAACAGACACAGACTACAGCAGAGCAGGGAGATAAAGACCTAGCTACCTGGCAGATCACAGGCTAGAATAGTTGGGGTATGTTCAAATGGTAGCTTGGAGACTGCCCCAGCAAAAGCCTCAGCTTTTAACTATCTGAGAGGTATCTGTCTTATTGAACTGCTGGTGGGATCCAGAGAAAGTTCCACAATATAAATTGGTTTATCATTAGTTTTAGTCATAGGTTTCTCTGTGGCATAATATTGTTATGGTAAACTTAGGATTAGACATAGGGTTAAGATTAGGTTAAGGCTATGGGTAGGAATAGATAGGTTAGGGTTAGTGTTAATGTTATCACAAGCACTATTGTTAAGGCAGCAGACAGTTTTAGATTTATTTCCAAAGTTAATCTCAGAGTTATCATTAGGGTTAAAGCTACAGGTAGCCCAGCTTTAGTAGTTAAGACTAAAGATAGTTATAAATAGTAAAATGTTTTTAAAAAAATCCCAAGCTTTCGATTTTACCATTTGTTTTAGTTCGGGTTTTACTGCTGTGAACCATGATCAAGGCAACTCTTAGAATGATAACATTTAGTTGGAGTTGGCTTACAGGTTCAGCGGTTCAGTCTATTATTATCAAAGTGGAAGCATGGCAGTGTCAGAGCAGGCATAGTTCAGGAGGAGCCTTCATCTGAAGGCTGTTGGGAGAAGACTGGCTTCCAGGCAGCTAGGATGACCACACCCACAATACACACTTCCTCCAACAAGGCCACACCTACTCCAAGAAGGCCACACCTCCTAATAGTGCCATTTCAAGTCCCAAGCATATTTAAACCACCACACCAATGATGACTCAGGAGCCAGATGCTATGGGGAAAGGCCACTAGCTTAGAGAGGCAGAGAAAGCACCTAGCTGACCTTCCTACTTCACCCCATCAATGTCCCAGAAGGAAAAAGCTCTTTCTTTTTCTCCACACTGTTTTAAATACCCTTCAACTCAAACTCCCCTCTTTCTGTTCCTCTGTATACTCATGCTAACCCCCCCCCCCCCAGGGGGTGGTTACTTTCTCTGCCTCTTGACATATGGTTGACTTTATTTAGCTCTTTAGTTAAAAGTGTGTGCTAGGACTGAGCCATATCACAAGTAGTTATTTAAAGTAAATAGAAAGCTCTAGATTCAAAGGTAGTTCACAATCTGGGGGTCACAATGTGATGAAATATCCTGCAACATTTCCCCTGTTTTATCTAAACTAAAAGACTTTTTCTAACACCAATAAACTATATACTATCTGGTGAAAATTACATTTTCAGTCTAGTCCATTTTTATTTAGCCACCTGGAGAAAGTACTCTACTATCTATCCCCGTGTTGTTGAGTCCAAAGTTCTGTATCTAAATCAAGTTTCTATCACAACTTGCATTAATCAACCTAAAAACATCTTTTTAGGCCTTAAAATATTTTCTTAAATTCAAACCAACTTACACTTAAATGTGAGACAATAACTATCCAGTCTTCAACCCCATTAGAGACCTGAGAGGGATAAATATTACCTGAATAAGTTCCCAATGGAGGAGTTAGAGAAAGGACTGAAGGAGCTGAAGAACACAGGAAGAACAATATCAACCAACCAGACCCCCCAGAGCTCCCAGGGACTAAACCACCAACCAAAGAGTACACATGGAGGGACCCATGGCTCCAGCTGCATATGTAGCAGAGGATGGCTTTGTTGAGCATCAATGGGAGGAGAGGCCCTTGGTCATGTGAAGGCTCCATGCCCCAGTGAAGGGGAATGCCAGGGCAGGGAGGCAGGCGGGAATGGGTAGGTTGGTGGGTGAGGGAACACCCTCATAGAAGCAGGCAGAGGGGGATGGGATAGAGGGTTTCTAGGGAGGGAAAAACTGGGAATCGGGATAACATTTGAAATATAAATTAAAAAAAATCTAATAAAAAAGTTTTTTTAAAAAGGAAAGTACAGAGCAAGCAGTTTTCAAAACTATAAAAATGACAGAGATGGGTGGTCACTCTGACAGTCCCTCAGGATTTCTCTGTAATGTCAGAATACCCATCTATTTGGCCTAATGGCCCAGAATATCTGACAGATTTTCTTATGATGCAGAAATTATGAAGAATTTCTCTATCTTGTCCCAGCAGAGTTCGGGTGTCATCAGTTTTTTGTTTGTTTGTTTGCTTGCTTGCTTGCTTTTGAATGCCCTGCTTGTCCACGGCTTGGACAGCATACTGTCAGCATTTGAAGCAGGGAAAGTTTCTTGCCCAGTGGATATTTGTAGCAAACTCAATAAAGAGGTTCTTCAGTGCTCATCTTCTTTGAAGTAGAATGGGAGTGCTGCCAGGAGCTGAAATGTCTCATTGTCAATACTCTTAAATTAGTAAAATATCTTTAAATGCCATATTCTACAGATCTCTGTTTCTCAAAACCGTCTAACTATCTCAGTGTATTTTAATAGGCAAATGTTCCTTTTCCCTTACTAATTTTTATCTGATTAGCTTAGAAAACATCTATGATTAACTAAACTAGTGCATGACAAAACCACAAGTTTGATCCACTATTAACTTGCTTTTGTTAATTATTCTAAACAATTTGTAATAGTAGCTTTCAGCTGGAGTAGAAATTTGTATTGCATTTTAAAGAATTACATGGGTACAATACCTTAAAGGAAGTTGATGCATAGTATGTTGTAACAAAAATACAACCTAATTCTGTATCAATACACAAAAGCTCTAACAACGTAACCAAATATACCCTTAATTCTGTATCACTATACAAAGATCTATAAAACTAGAGTCAATAATCTGCTCCTTTTCTATTATTCCTTTATTATTGCTATATCCATCTTTTTTGTCTAAATAAAAAGGATTTTTAACTCAAATATCGTAAAATGAATTACAGTAATGAAGCTATTTTTGCCAAGGTTTCCACAGTGCCCAGCTTGGTTGTATTTGACAGTCTTAGGATTAAGTATTATTTTTTAGTTCAAAGTTCTGTAAAATGTTCTTGTCAGTCTCACATGAACTCAGCAATTTGAATGTCCTGAGCAGTTTGTAGTTCAAAGCTGATTTGGGGGTGGGGGTGGGGGTGGGGTTATTTGGTCAGTTTAGTGGCAATCCTGGCTAGGTAGAACATAATAGCCAAACTAAAGGTATCTACTGTTTGCATAGAACACAGCAGCCAAATAGGCACGGGGCAGCTGTGCCCAGTGATAGCAGCATTGCTATAGTTCACAGGAATTCATTGTTGCACGGGCCTTGTCGTCTTCTTGGAAACCAATTGGTCAATTTATTCTTTTGCTTGGGGTGTATTCTCTTGATGATCTGCACTTTTTCTTTAGATGTTGGTACTCTCTTGATTCCTTAGTTGGATGTTTTTATCTGCAAATATAAAAACAAAACCTTCCCCCAAGTCTAAATCTAGGGCTTTCTTTTTTGGGAGGGGGGTGGGGAGGGCAGGTCTTATTTTTCCTGGGGGAATCTTTCAATCAATTGTAATTTTAAAAATTCATTTCAAATTTTGAAACTAAATATACCTTAGTGGATAAACATATATATATACATATTCAAGCTTTTAAGTGTATTTATTTTTAGATCCAAAAGACATTCACTTTGAATATCAGGCTACCTTTTGCAAGTGGCTTTTATATTTAAATCATAGTAATTCTTATGAGCCTGCCGGTGATTTCCAAGTGTTGGTATTAAAGGCATGGGCCTCCCAAGTGCCTGAAATAAAAGTGTGAATCACTACCTTCATGTTTGCCATAACTCTAGCATTTAGAATTGGGATTGAGGGCATGGACTACCACACCCTGATCAAATATTTTATCTCAGCTCCAAGTTATTCCAGTTCTTAGAGATTTAAAAACATGTTTTAAAATATTTTAAATCTCTATTTCTTATTTTTATTTTTCATGCCTGATCAAATGGAAGATTTTTGTTAGTGTTTATAAGTTAGTTTGGACTGAATGACTAAGCTGTCTGGTGAAATATTACCTCTCCTTTTTCAGGAGGTTTCTTCTGTTTGAATCTAATCTTTATTAATTTTGATGGTATTTTCAGATTTTCTTCCCTTGTGGAAACAATGACGAAACATCTCCCCCAATGTAACATAAATATTGCTATTTTCATTTGAGGTCAACAAATCTTTAATGTGTACAGGATGATTTAATTCAGCAATTTTCTCTACTATCCAATGTTTCTCTGCAGCTGTCATGTCCTACTTATTGACATTCTGGACAATCTGTGACTGTTCTTTATAATATCTTTAAATATTTTTTGCAGAAGCATTCTTTATTTTATGGCTTATTTCTGAGATTGGAAGTATGTAAATCTGTGTTTTCCATTGCTGCAACAAATCATGTTCCCATAAATTCATGGCTATATTAGCCACATATCGCTTTAATATTCCTAGTTGTCCTTCTGCCCTATACATTCTTGCACTTTGTTTTACCTGAGATGAAGTTCTAATCCTTAGAAGTTGAATATTTACCCCCTAAAGAGGCTAATCTGGATGCTAAAATTTTGGTGAAATTATTGTTACATCCTATCCTGTGTTTACTAAACCTTCAATTTTAATTCTAATTTTTTTGTATTTTTAGCTTTGATCTCTGCTCATTTATAGCAGCTTGCCAATTACTTGTTTTCCGGTCTCTCCTGAATTTTTGTTTTATCTCCTGAAGCTTGTCTAACCTTAATTATATGCAGAGCAGTGTTGTTTTTAACAACAGGCATTAAATCTTTTAAATGCTCTGTAGCTGAGTTTCTCTGACACTGATAGGGAATGATTGAATCGAATTTGATATTAGGGCCTGCAGGAGGATGTCACCAAGGAATCAGTCAGTGTTATACACTATATACGTCCACATAGTTCTTAGTCTTCATCATGGCCCTGGGAAGCAGCATGGACCACAGATACCAACATGGCCTCTGGTGGCATCATAGATCATAGTAGCCCTTCAAAGTGGTCTAATCCAGGAAGTGAACCTTTCCTCATCTAGGGCTTCCATAGTTTCCCAGAGCCATGGGGATCCCACATCCAGGTAGCACGTTCAGGGGCTGAGTCTCTGTCTGCATGGGCTCCAGGCTGCTGCCCTCCACTACACTGACCCTATTAGGCAATGACAGTGTGTCTACCTCTACTCTCTCTCTCACCTGTCACTATAGCCACATCTGTCTCCAGTTCTGCCTCTCTCCACAGCACACACACTGCTCTGTTTTTCTACTTTTCCTGCCTCTCCATGACATATTTTTAATTGTAGAGGTGATATATCTAGATTTTATGTTAGGGCAAAAGACAGTTTTATTTACTTCTAAGATTAACATTAGAGTAGAAGGAAATGGTAGAATTATTGTTATACATAGATTAGTTTTAGAGCTAGAGACAGTTTTAGATACACTTTAATGACTAATTTTAGAGTTAGATACAGTTTTAGAATTAGAGTTAGGGTTAGGAACAGTGTTACTGTCTTTTTTTTCATTTTTTATTGGTTATTTTATTTATTTACATTTCAAATGCTATCCCCTTCTCAGTTTCCCATCCACAAGGCCCCTATCCCCCTCCTCCCTCCCCCTGCCTCTATGAGGGTGCTCCCCTCCCCACCCACCCACTCCTGCCTCAGCAGCCTAGCATTCCTCTATCCTGGGTCATCAAGCCTCCACAGGTCCAAGGGACTTCCCTCTCAGTGATGCCAGATAAGGTAATCCTCTGCTACATATCCAGCTGGAGCCATGGGTGCCCACTGTGTACTCTCTGCTTGGTGGTTTAGTCCCTGGGAACTTTGGGGGGGAGTCCGGTTGGTTGATATTGTTTGTTCTTCCAATGAGGTTGCAACCCCTTTAGCTCCTACAGTCGTTGCCCTAACTTCCCCATTGGGGACTCCGTGCTCAGTTCAATGTTTGGCTGTGTACATCCAAATCTGTATTGGTCCAGCTCTGGCAGAGCCTCTCAGGGGACAATTATACCAGGCTCCTGTCAGAAAGCACTTCTTGGCACCAGCAATAGTGTCTGGGTTTGATGTCAGCAGATGAGATGGATCCCTAGGTGGGGCTGTCTCTGCACAGCCTTTCCTTCAGTTTCTGCTCCACTTTTTGTCCCTGCATTTCCTTTTGATAAGAAGAATTCTGGATTAATATTTTTGAGGTGAGTAGGTGGCCCCACCCCCCAGCTGGGGGACGTGCCTATCCACTGGATATTGTCTCTACAGGTTCTCTCTCCCCTTTGCTGAGTATTTTGGCTAATGTCCTCCCTGTTGGGTCCTGGAAATCTCTTGGGTCTCTAGCATCTGGATCTTTCTAGTGGCTACCCCCAGACCCCCTCTCCCATTGATACACACCTACTTTCAAATTCCTGACCCTCTCTAGTTCTCCCTCAATAGGACTGTAGCATCTACACTTTGATGTGATCTTCTTTCTTCTTGGATTTCATATGGTCTGTGGGTTGTATCTTAGGTATTCTGAGCTTCTTGTTGGCTAATATTCACTTATCAGTGCATACCATGTGTGTTCATTTGGGACTGGATTAACTCACTCAGGATAATATTTTCAAGTTCTATTCATTTGCCTGAGAATTTCATGAAATTGTTTTTAATAGTTGAGTAGTACTCCATAGTGTAAATGTACTACATTTTCTGTATCCATTTCTTTGTTGAGGGACATCTGAGTTGTTCAGCTTCTAGCCATTATAAATATGGCTGCTATGAACATAGTAGTGCATGTGTTCTTGTTATATGTTGAAGAATCTTTTGGGTATATGCTCAGGAGTGGTACAGCTGGGTCCTCAGGTAAAACTATTTCTAATTTTCTGAGGAACTACCAGACTTGTTTTTCAGAGTGCTTGTACTAGCTTGCAATCCCACCAACAATGGAAGAGTGTTCCCCTTTCTTCATATCCTTGCCAGTATCTGCTGTCATCTGAGTTTTTTTTTAATCTTAGCCATTCTGACTGGTTTGAGGTGGAATCTCAAGGTTGTTTTGATATGCATTTTCTTGATGACTAAAGATATTTAAGTGCTTCTCAGCCATTTGAGATTCCTCAATTGAGAATTCTCTGTTTAGCTCTGTACCCCATTTTAAAATAGGGTTATTTGTTCTCTGGAGTCTAATTTCTTGAGGTCTTCATATATTTTGGATATTAGCCCTCTATTGGATGTACATATATTTTTAAACTTATTGTTAGGCTATTAGTTAAGATTAGGGCTAGGTTTGTCATTGTGGTCAGTGTTGGCCCCAGGATTAAGACTAGAACTAAGTTTAGATTAAGTAGAGGATTGTTGGCAGAGCCAGTAGTATTGGGAGTATAGATAGGGCTATGTTAGATACTAGCATTATATACTATTAAGCCACAGCTATTGTAAGAACTAATATTGAGGTTAGCTTCAGACACAGTTTAGTTTTCAGCCTGAATACGAATTCAATTTTATTTAGTACTATGTTTATATTCAGGACTCAGTTTTGAACTAGGTTTAAATTTACAATAAAAACTAGGTGTTAGATTAGTATCTAAATTTAGTCTAGGTAGTGATGTTTAAAGTTTTCTTTTATTTTTGAGATTATAATATACTCACACAGTTTATTGAAAAAAATTTTACTGCTTCCAAACCTTCAATTCTTGAAATTCATGGCCTCTTTTTGTTAATTGGTAATAGATATATGTACATAAACGTTCCTAAATATATATATCTAAGTCTATTTATTGTTGCAAATATGTATGTTTTTAGGGGTGGACATTTCATATTGGATAGTTAGTTGCTGTTCAGTTGCCCATATTTCTCCCACTTTCACCATCTCTAAGTTTCTTCTAGTTCTTTATGTAGGTGTGAAGTCTTGTCTTTTCCCTGTCAATTTTGACATTCACATTGGTGTCATTTTTGTTCAGCTGATGTTGAAGAAGTCATGTTTGTAAGACTTTTATTTGAGTAGCTTCTGACTTCACTAGAAGTCACAATCCTGTATAAAACTGTCTAATCCCCTGGCTATGACAGACTTTCTTTGTCCTCTTCTGAAGTGTTCTATGAGTCTTAGGTCTGGGAGTGTTTAATAGATGTGTTGCTTGGTTTTAGGCTTCACAACTATTTATGCTGCTTGGCTGTGTTTTTTATAATGGTCTGTTTGCTGCAAAAAGGTTTTTCTTTGATGAATGGTGAGAATTACACGTATCTGTGGTTATTAAGGATAAATGTTTAGGTCTTTAAAGATTGTGATAGTTTAATAAGGTGGTGTTGCAGGTTTTGCTCCAAGGTGCATAACTTCACTAGTCCCAAGTACTTGGTTATATTTTTCAGTAATACTCTGTATACTTCTTATATACATAAGTACCACCTTTTCTTTATCAGTTCACTTATTGCCAGACATCTTAGTAGTTTCCAGTTTCTGGTTATTAAAAATAGAGAAGCAAGGAACATAGATGAGAAATATCTCTGTAGTAGACTATAGAATCCTTTGCGTATGTGCCCAAGAGTGGTATTGTAGATCTCGAAGTAGGTCTGTTCCCAATGTCCTGAAAAACAAAACAAAACAAAGTTGATTTTCATAGGAGCTATATATGTTTGCATTCTCAGCAGCAATGGATAAGTGTTCATCTCATCCCACATCTTAGTCAGCATGAGTTGTCATTTGTTTTATTGATCTTGGCAGTTCTGACTGGCCAGTAATATCTATCAAGAAAATCATCCATTTAATTTAGATTTTTCCAACTTTGTGGTGTACAGGCTTTGAAGTAAAATCTAATGATTCTTTGGATTTTCTCAGTATCTGTTGTTACTTCCCCACTTTCACTTCTAATTTTGTTTATTTGGATACGGTCTCTCTGCCTTTTAGTTAGTATGGCTAAGAGATTTTGTATCTTGTTTTCACAAAGAACCAGCTCTGTTTTTTTTTTTTTTTAATTCTTTGTATTGATCTCTTTATTTCTTTTTTTTTTTATTTTTATTTATTTATTTTTTTTTTGATATTTTATTTACATTTCCGATGATTCCCCTTTTCTTTAGAAATCCCGTGTCCCCTCCCCCTCCCCACCTCTGTGAGGGAATTCCTCCTCCCACC
>JAPYYD010005954.1:0-11597 GCA_028551405.1 Uromys caudimaculatus
CTGATAGGTCTGCCTTAATATGTTACTTGACCTTTTTCTGTTACTACTTTTAATATTCTTTCTTTGTTTTGTGTA
The DNA here is from genome assembly GCA_028551405.1 of Uromys caudimaculatus. NCBI lineage: Eukaryota > Metazoa > Chordata > Mammalia > Rodentia > Muridae > Uromys > Uromys caudimaculatus. Next base: position 76 of record JAPYYD010005954.1, read on the forward strand.
TTTGGTGTTTTCACTATAATGTGACGGGATGAATTTCTTTTCTGGTCTAATCTGTTTGGAGTTCTGTAAGCTTCTTGTATATTTATGTTCATCTCTTTCTTTAGGTTAGGGAAGTTTTCCTCTATAATTTTGTTGAAGATATCTGCTGGTCCTTTAAGTTGAGAATCTTCACTCTCTTCTATACCTATTATCCTTAGGTTCTGTCTTCTCATTTTGTCCTGGATTTCATGGATGTTTTGGGTTAGGAGCTTTTTGCATTTTACATTTTCTTTTACTGTTGTGTCAATGTTATCTATGGTATCTTCTGCTCCTGAGATTCTTCTATTTCTTGTATTCTGTTGGTGATGCTTATATCAATGGTTCCTGATCTCTTTCCTTGGTTTTCTAACTCCAGGGTTGTGTCCCTTTGTGATTTCTTTATTGTTTCTATTTGTATTTTTATCTCCTTGATAGTTTTGTGCATTTCCTTTTTTTTGATTGTGTTTTCTTGAAATTCTGCCTGTTTGATTATGTTTTCCTGTAATCCTTTAATGGATTTTTGTATTTCTTCCTGTAAAGCTTCTAGTTGTTTATCTCTGTTCTCTTGTATTTCTTTAAGGGTGTTATTCAATTCTTTCTTCATGTCTTCTATCATCATCATGAGAAATGATTTTAAATCTGAGTCTTGCTTTTCTGATGTGTTGGGGTATCCAGGGCTTGCTGTGGTGTGAGAGCTGGGATCTGATGGTGCTGAGTACTCTTGGTTTCTGTTCTTTATGTTCTTACCCTTGCCTTTTGCCATCTTGTTAACTCTGATGTTAGTTGATCTTATTCTGTCTGGTTGTGGCTTGCCCCTCCTGCTGGCCTCTGTGTCAGTACTCCTTGAAGACCAGCTCTCTTTGAGAGGTGTTTGGGTTTGTAAAGGTGTCCCTCAGGGTCTGCTCTGGGGTGCAGAAAGAAATCAGAAGGATCTTGTCCCCAGCTGTCCCTTGGTTCCCATGCCCTGATGGCTCTGCAAGCGTTCTTCTTGATCCAGTGAGTTTGAACAGAAGTGGTAGTTTTGCCTGTGCTCAAAGGTGTGTCAGCATTCCTGGGATACCTGCTCTCTCCTGGAGCCTTGTGGCCCAGGCTGAGGTCCCCAGGCACCTGGTGGCTCAAGCAGAGGTCTCCACCCACATATGGAAACTGGAAGGTTCAGAGGTTTTCTGTCCCCGGGTTCTCTGGCCCTGGATCCCGGCGGATATGGGCGGGTCTGGGTGAGAGGTGTTGCTTCCCTTAACCCCACTTATGGCTTTTCCAAGCTCCTGGGAGGGTAGCTTTCTCTGGCGCTCATTGGCTATATCGAACTGTTTCCTTTCATGCTCCATCTGGTTCACTCAGCAGCCATTTGCTCCACTTTCTCACTTCTCTACCCAGCAATATGTCTGTTACCTGTCCTGTCTGACTACTACACAAGTCCTGGGAGAGTGGGGATCATCACCTGCCTCTGCTCAGGCTTGTACTCTGGCTTTGACACAGAGCAAGTGTGTAGCTGTCCTCTTAGGCAGTTGTAGAATAAGGTTCTCTAAGCCAAACAGCCACCATCTCCATCAGATCTCCTTGGCCTGCTTGCAAGTTGTCATGATGATATGATCTCTGAACTGTTTATATCCCCTTATAGGAGGGAGGATGGGAAGGGTAACTGGACCCTTGTCTAAGGTGCTTCTGTCATAACTGCAAATAGCTTTGGGTTCTTGACTATACAGACTAGGAAAGGTTATTTGGGAGATCTATTTATGTGGCTACAGGGAGCCATGTCCATGCTGGGAAAAGACTTTCTAGTGCAGTTGTCTTGGGAAACACCATACTCTGTCCATACCTTGTTACTCATGGTCCATAAGCAAACCCAGTAAACTCATTGGTCCTCCGTGTTGAACTTTGGTTGAAACATACTTAGAGCTGTGGCTAGGATCTAAGAAGGGAGTATAGATGCTGTTTCTCTCTCTTTTGGGAAGGAATCCTCACCATACCAGTAATGTTGCCCACTTACGCATAATTTGTCCCTCAAAGGTGAGAGAAAGTGAGAATTTTGGTGGCACCGTTCAGATTCAATCCTCCACCAGAGGAAGAGCTTTCTTATGCATCATTGAGTATTACCCTGTGACATCCAGCCTCCTTCACAGTGACTCCAGAACCAGCTGCCAACCATGTTGTTGGTTAAAATACCACCCAAATCCCACCCTGAAGCAGGCATCTTTCCGGTTAGATCCTGTGTTACTGTGGTCACTACAAGCAAAAGCTTGTATAAGCTTAGATTAGGAAGGGATTTCTGAGTAGCCAGTTTATGATTTGAGTTTCCTAGAGAAAGTTATGTCCATGACAATTGCTGAAAAATGTTTTTTCTGGAAATGACTGAGGATTGGTCTGTGATATTCCCTAGCTGGGCAGTAGGAGAACATGGCCGGAGAATTCATGGGGATGATCTCTGGGGACCAAAAATGGGAAAACTCATATTTGTTTTGGAATGTATTTCAAATACAAATAAAAGGATGAGTCCAAGAAAATTCCCCAGCATGCCACTCACCCCTTCCCATCACATTACCAAACTCTCTGCAAAGACCTAGAGAGTCTTCAGCCAGCAAGATGAGAGAGGTCACTACATGTTTTCCCAAGACCGGAAAGTCAGGTATAGATATCATAAAAAGATGAAATCAAGGCCATATCTGTGCCTTGTCAGATCACTCTTGTCTTCCCTGGGAAAGTCCTGTCATTGGGACAAGGTGCTGGAAGGTCACATGATCCTAGAATAAGTGACGAGTGACAGCTGTGTTCTCTCCTTGATCTAGCCACACTGCTCTGTCCTTTATCTCAACTCCATAGTTATCGTGTTAGAAATTTAAAGAACTCATTATTTAGCTCAAGCCTGCATTTTATCTCATTTATGGATGAGCACTAAGGGAGAAAAGTTGAAGAAAAATAAAAATCCCTTATTTTGCTAATGAGAGACATCTGTTTATTTCTCTTTTTAAAAATGTGCATTTGCTTAATAGGCAAGTTTAAAAAAAATACCAATCAAGGCTGCCGTGACTTGGGGGTTTTATCAGAATTGGAGTTATTTTCTATAATTAAAGAACTATTGGGTGAAGTCACTGCTGCTCACTTGGAGCTGGAAGGAGGGATAGGTTTGAGAGAAAAAGACTTGGAATGGTATATTCCCTAAAGATGTCCAAAGCCTAACTTCAACGCATGTGATGGAATCATTCGGCATGGAGGATTGGGCTTCATAGATGTCCTTAACCCAAGGACATTGTGAAGAGGAGACCCCCTGGAATGCTAGGGTGGGACCATAATAATCATAAGCTTAGAATGAGAGGGACAGCCAGGAGGATGAGTCAGAGGAGACTAGGAAGGAAAAATCAGAGGTTAAACCACTTCTCTAGTTGTGCAAGGAGCCACTTCTTTGTCCCAGCCTGAAAGAGGCAAGGGAGTAAGTTCTATCCTTAAGTTTCCAGAAGATAATACCCCTGCCTTCACCATGCCCTTAGAACTTTTGACATTCAGAGCCTTGAAGGATTACAAATCCATATTTGGCTTAAGCTATTTTAATCCTTAACCTTTGTGGAGATCTGTTACCATAACAATAGCAAATGAATGAACTCTGTATTTCTCCCTGAATTCCAGGGCAAAATTAGCACGAGGATTGGTCAATGGACCAACAGGGAATTACCAACAGCATGTAAGGAACAAGTCATGTCACATGAATGTCAAATGACAACTCTTAGGAGTCAGTTCTCTCCTACCACCACGTGGGGTCCCAGGAGGCAAACTCAGGTTGTAAAGTTTGATGACAAACAACTTTACAAGCTGAGCTATCTTGCTGGACCCAGTTGTAGAACTATTTTAAAATCCTGGCCCAGGGCTTCTGCCCTACTTTTGGTTGTTGAGCTCCTGGATGAAAGACACTCACAGCCTTAATATTTATAATCAGCCCTAAACAGCACAATAGCTGGGCAGCTGCCTACCTTCCACGCTGTTAGAACCTACTTTCCTATCAATAATCCTGAGTTACTACATACCATTTACTATGTTGCATCTGGGTTGCTCTTAACTCCAACTGGGCAACCGGTAGTGTCATGCTTTCTTAACTCCTAACCCATGGTGGCTTCCTTTCTCCCTTCTTCATGTTCTTCTTCTCCTCTCTTTCCTCCCACCTCAAGCCCAGGAAACCTAAATCCCACCTCTGTGTCTTCTGCCAGGCTATTAGTTGTTGGCATCTTTATTTACTAATCATAGTTAACTGAGGCAAGGTTACTTAGCTAGCATCTACATGCAGACTTTCTGTGGGATAACCAGTTTGGGGGGGCAAAATTAGTACTATAATACAAACAGCATTAGACCAACCCACTACAGAATACCACTGACAGTAATTTAATGAAGAGGATAATAGCACAGTAATAGCTGGACTTCACAGCAATTCCCATGAAGACAGGTGTGCTCTCTGAATATCAGTTTATTGAGCATTTCTACAAACCTGCTAGCACTATTAATCATTGTACATGGCAAAGGAATGTCAAGAGGCCCAGAGATCTAAAGCATGTGGCTCAGAGCCACAGAACAGGCAAAAGGGGGAAAGACATGTGCAGGTATTCATGTCATGGATTCTTCTGCTTTACCCATCACCTTGAACTGAACTGCCTCTTGTAGGAGATTGTGTTATGAATACAAAATCTGTATTGCTACAATCAGAAGATCAATCCAATTGTATAAAAATTCCAAAATTAAGATGAAATGCACACAGGGAATGTTGGAGGGTCTATGCTGAATTTACATTAAGATGCAACTAATGACACCAAAGCACAAAACTTCATGGTGCTTTACACCATGATTCAAATAATGTTGAGACTACACTGTCTACACTGCTGCTTTCTAGCAAGTCAAATGGCACCAGGATTGAAGCTGGTTTTTGTACTTTGAATGTGATTGGAGTGGTGGCTCAATGATTAAAAATCACTGGTTTCTCTTCCAGAAGACCAGAGTTCAATTCCTAGTACCATTTCAGGAATCTCACCACCACCTATAACTCCTTTTCCAGAGAATATGACTCTCTTCTGTCTTCCACAGGCACAAGAATCACACACACACACACACACACACACACACACACACACACACACACACACGCGCGCATGCCTGCGCATGCACACACACACACACACACACAATCTTTAAAAATAAATATTAGCAAAGCCATTTGCTTCTTCCATTATGGTGGCGATGGACACACAGTCTCTGGCTACATTACACTATGATTTCATCTTAATTCAGTGCAAATACCCTCAGTCCTTGTGTTCCACACATAAGATGGCCTTTATCTCAGAAATTGTATTGATTCTTTTTAGAGTAATTGTCTGTATATTCCACATCAGCAATGGATTCTGAATTAATGTAGCCTTATAGAATTTAAAAATTAACTAATGATTATTGTTGATTTGAAGTGGGACAGGTGTGTGTGTGTGTGTGTGTGTGTGTGTGTGTGTGTGTGTGTGTGTTGGGCTATTTACAAATGAGTTTATAAGTGAATTGATTGTATTTTATTACTATTTAGCATAAGGTAACTATGTTCTTCTTATTATCATCATGAAAATTGGTGTTAAATTCCATCGAAGATCCTAAATGATTTAAGGTTAATTAAGGCTTCAATGTTTGATAAATATGCTTAAGATCCTAACTTTAAAATTAACTCTCTGTCTTAACAATGTTATTACTACTACTGGTGGTGTTCTATGTGAAACAAACCTGACTTGTTGCCATTTGAATATTATCACATGAAGCTTTTGGAGCTGGTTTTCATGGGATGTCTACACTACTGTGATCTAGCAAGTCAAGTGGCACCAGGATTGAAGCTGGTTCTTGTACTTTGAATGTGACAAGGGTCATTTATTTGGACACTTGCTTCCCAGGAGGTGCCAGTTTGTGGATGTTGTGAAGTCATTTGAAGGTGGGGCCTGGCTTGAAGAAGTTAGCCTGGTGTGGTAGTTTGAAAGATAAATGTCCCCGACAGGCTCAGGTATAGGACCACTTGGTCTCCAACAGGTGACACTGTTTAGGAGGGGTGTGGCCTTGCTGGAAAAAATATACTTCTAGGTGTGAGCTTTGAAGGCATATAACTTTACCCCATTTCCCAGTCACTTTTTCTGTGTGCTGTGGATGGTTGAAGATGTGATCTCTTGGCTACATGCTCTGGCCATCTTCTGTCATGTCTTTCCATCATTATAGACCTTCTCTCTGAAACCATAAGCTATAATAAACTTTTTGTTCTTTAAGTTACTTTTGGTCATGGTATTTTATCACAGTAACAAAAAATTAGTAACACACCTACCTCCACTTCCCACCTCATCTCTGCTTCCTGCTCTGCCTAGATGTGAGCAAGCACCCTCATATTTCTTTTGCCACAGAAGCAAGCTTCTCCTACTATTATACCCTCTTATCATAATGGACTGTGAGCATCTACAGACTATGGGCAGGTATTGGTCTCATTGATGAGAAAACTAACTAATGATAAAACTAATTAATGCTGGTGTTCTCCACCAGTTTTTGCCAGCTCAGTCAATTCTGGGGGAAGCTATTGCCATCAACCATGATACATGAGGAATGAGCCTCTCTAGAGTATAAAAGAGATCAAGACAGTCCTCCTGGGAACAGACCCATCTTAGCTGGCTGATGTCTTGAATACCCCATTAACCACTGGTTCCCAAGACTTCTCTTTCCATGGTAGCTTGGGCTCTAATCACCCTACAGTGAAAACACAAGCTCATTACTTATAGAATAACTGTGATCATCTTCCAGCTACCCAAGAGCTTCAGTTTAACTACTGTGACTGATAGTTACCTTGGATGTAATTTCTTGTTTCTTTGTATAATATTTTAATGGGTCATTTCATTAGTGTATATTAATTGTGCAAACTAATTTGTTTCATTGCACTTTATTCATGTATGTATTCTGACAGTCTCATCCTTACTAATACCATCTGTTCTTAACCCTGCTCATCCCCTTCCTTCTGCCTCCTCATCCCACCATTTTGAGTTATATATAAGAGGAAACACACACACACACACACACACACACACACACACACACACTTGTCTTTCAGAATATAGCTTGTTTTTTCTTACATATTTTTATGCAGATGATGCTCTTTTGTTTTTTTCTTCATGACCAAATTATACTTAACTATGTATAGATACCCCATTTCCTTTATCCATTTTTTTTTCTGTCAACAAGGTTTATTCAACATTTTAGCTTTTATAAACAGTCTTGTTATAAATAACCAGACTCTGGAGAGTAGGATTAGGAATGAGTTCCTTCAACCCAAGACCTCACAGGAGACAAATGAATGTGTGGTTTTAGGATTAACCAAGGGAACTCCCTGGAGTCTGAGTAGATCCAGGAGGGTGGACAAACCAAACACTTCCCTTATCAACCCTTGGTATAATTGATAAATGTGAGATTTTGTAAAAAAACACTCTGAGTTTTAATATGGGTTTAACAGCCTTTCAGGTAGACTTTTGTTCTCTGTTTCAAAATCAGAGGAGGAAGAGCTGAAGAAGAAACTTCCTAAGAGATACCCCAGAGTCCACTGTGAGCATGAAGCCTCTGGAAACTTTGGTCCTTTATCTCCAAAACACAACTGCCTGAGTCCCCCTCATTATAGAAATTTCTAGGATAAATAATTGTGTAGATTTTTTTCTTTTTCTGCATTAGGTTTAGGAGCATCACTCCCCCATACTTTGTTAGAATGTATTTTGCTTTGTTCAATTAAAATAATTACTTTAAATCATCATGCTGCATACCTAGTTTAGTGCTTGGCTTTATGGGAACAGCTAAGCTCAGTTAATCCTGTCTGTGCTATAGTTCAGTGGAAGAGACAGCCACGTGGAACCTCAAACTTGCAAAATCCACACTATTTGTGATTATTAGTGGCTCTCCACATCACTGGAATATATTTCCCTGAAGTCATTCTGTATTTATAGTCATTTATCTTTGGAAGATTGATTGGTAAGAGTGGATTCCTAATAAATTAGCCAGCCTGGAGGTGAGAGGTTGCTCAATCCAAGGCAGCTTGTCAACCACCAGGGCCACTACCATTGGCTTTCCCTTGGCGATTTGTCATGGCTTAAAATTATTTACAGCTCATAAATCCACAGTGTCATGGTAAAGATAATAAATAGTAGAAGCCTTTTTGCTGGATTATTTATTTATATTAATGTGAATATCTCTTACTTTCTCTCCCCAAGAGTTCCTGAAGTGAGTCTTTGTATACAAAATTCTAATGAACATTTTTGGGTCTCTTGTGCTTTTTATTTTCTCTTATATCAGGAAGAAATATTTTATTTTCTGATTATTGGATACTTTTGTAACATAAATAGAACATTGAACAGTGACGTTGGCCTGGGCAGACCATTAATTAGCCTTGGGACAAATGCCAGAAAACCTTCAGGTACATTCAAAAAACAATTGCTTTCATTTTGTAAGCAGAGTTCTGGAGAACAGTCCTGATGTTGAGTTTTGTAGCTGAGAGATGCCAACTCTAAAGAATGGCTTCCTGTTAAGACAGAAATTCTGCTAACAATTAAGTAAGAGCCATGTTATAATTGGCTTTTCAGTGTTGTGATAAAACACTGACCCAAACCAACCTGAAGAGGAGTGGGCTTATTTAGCATATAGCTCAGTCCATCACTGAGGGAAGCCAGGGCAGAAGTTCAGACTCAAACTCCTGAAGTCAGGAGCTGATGCAGAGGCCACAGAGGAGTGCTGCTTACTAGCTTGCTCACCCATGACTTGCTCAGTCTGCTTTCTTAAATATCTCAGGACCAGCTACCCAGGGGTGATACCACCCAAAGCAGGCTGGACCATTCACCATCAATCCAACTAAAATAATGCCTCAAACACATACACACAGGCCAATCTGACCTAGGTAGTTTATCATTTGAGGTTCCCTGTTCCTGGGTGACTTGTGTCTGTGTTTGTGTCAAGCTAACAGCTGAAGGAAACTATGATGATCCCAGTTGTAACTTTGTTACAGTTTATGTGGGATAAGACTTAATAACGAGCATTACTACTGAGAGACACTATTTGACCCTTGAAGACAGGACAGAGTAAGAAACGTGGACCAAACCTTGGAACAGTTTTACAGGATGTCATGTTACAGTCTAATATTTACTGAGCCTACTCATGAGACACTGTCTGAGAGGAGGGAGGACTGAGAACTGTGCTCAGCTTCACAGCTATAAGGAAATGAGTTATATAGTTCATGGATCCATCTCCGTTTTCACATTCCCTTCATATTCTCAATACAAACTTGAAAACCACAGACTGACTGTGTACCACACCTAGCAGAATACACATAAAGACTTGGAGCTTAAGGCCACCATACATTTACTGAGGTGAGGCACCATGGTGAATACTAGTTACAGAAAAAAGGAAAGTTGAGGGTTTCACAACTTAACTGTGGGTGCAGTTGTTGAAGGCAACATAGGTGGTTGTCACTTCCCAGCAGAGACTCATTCCCAGAAGTTCTTCAGGTCATTTATTTGCAAAGTGTCTTTGTCACATGGAGGTGCTATGACCAAACAAAATACTGCTCCCAAAGAGAAGGCTTGGCTTCCATTACTGTCATGTAAATTATGAGCAGGGGATAAGTTGATCTTTTAGTAACTGCAGTTCAGGGTTCTTAAGTGTCAAAGAGACTTAAGATGATCTTGAGCTGGGTGGATGGGACTTTCAGATTCAGACAGTCACAGCTACAAACTGGAGCAGTAGGTACCAAGTTAGAGATTTATCACCATGGGTTCTGACTGTCAGCAGCCTAGCATGTAGCAGCTATCAAAATTGTTAGCTATGAACAGGTGTTGCAACTCCTTAGCCATGGGTTTAGGACTCCTGCAAGGCAGGGCAGAACTCTTCATAAACTGAGCACTCAGCCTCTTTCCTAATGCTGCTCACTTCCTGCAGACTTGCCTAAAACTTCTATTTCCCCAGTCCTATGTTGTTTCTATTGTGTCCACTCCATGATACTTCTGTCCCTGGCTGTTCTCTGGAACCTTTCAGCTGTCCTCTAGTCACCATAGCCACATGACCACTGTTGTGCCCTGCCTGCCACAGGGCTCGTGGCCACTCCCCCTCAGCTTCCAATACTTACAATACAATCCTCTACCTAAAATAAAAATCATAGGTAAGGTACTGGAGAGATGACTCCACTGCTAATGTACTTTTTGCTGCTCAAACAAGGTCTGAAATTTAAATCCCCAAGAGCCTTTGCAATTCCCTCTTGGAGGCACAGGGACCTTCCAGAGCAGTCTGGTAAGGAAGATGAGCTAAGTTGGCAAGCTCCAGGTTCAGTGAGAGACATTCTTGTTAGATGAAGTACAGAGTGAGAAAAAGAGGAAGATGCCAGACATCAACCTCTGGCCTTCATTCACATGTGCTTGCCTGCATGCAAACACACACACACACACACACACACACACACACACACACACACACACACTTGTAAACCCCCACACATGAAAACATATAGGCATACAAACACGCCACATGTAAAGGGGCCAAAAGTAAATCATAGGCAGTAAGAAAAGACCACTTAACACCAGTCTTTACGGGGCCTAATGTTGCACCACCAGATACAGGGCATCAGGCAGGGTATGTCTTGGTTGACTTGAATAGTGAACAAAAATCTTGATTACATATCCAGTAGAGGGTGTGGCATGGATGTGATATGCAAATGAAGCATTGTGTTTGGACCAACCTCAGGACAGTTTCTATCAATCACTGTTTTTTTTTGTCCTTCTCATATTCAGTAGAAATAGCTAAAGGAACACTCATAGGACACATAGCTTCATTTCCCCTTTTATGGCTGGTGCAGAGTGGTCTGAGTGGTCATGAGTAGACGAAGGCCTTTTGGGTCAGGAATCATGCTTTTAGTTGCTTTGGGCTTGCAGCTGGAGAGGAGTGTCCTTTGGGGTGGGAAAGATATCAATACACCAGAATGTCTTGGATACAATGCAAATATCTGTTGCGGACTGCTTAGCTGGAAGGTACCCAGATCTGGTGAGATTCTGACAGCTGCCACTCAAGTAGCTGGGTGAATTATTCCCAAAGGCTCAATTACTCAAGGAGGGGGGAACATCAAGAATCTATACATCCGGCCTGTGGCAGGAAACTTCTGCCTGGGACACTAGGATTCCATAGACAGGCAGCTCCGGGAGACAATCCTCTCTCTCCCAGGAACGCAGAAAAGCTCATAGCAGGGGCAACGCGTCCCCAGAGCTCACTGACTCTGCCCGCTTTCTGTGGCCTACAGAGACTGACCGCCAGCAGCTTCCGGTGATGGCCGGAAACCTCAGCTTGGGCCACAGGGCCCCACAGCTAATCAGCGCCGGGACAAAGATCCCTCGCCGGAGATTGCAAGACCCAGCAGAGGGCCAAAGACACACCCCACAGCTCACCAGGCCACAGAGACTGACCGCCAGCAGCTTCCGGTGACGGCCGGAAACCTCAGCTTGGGC
>JAPYYD010005955.1:0-11596 GCA_028551405.1 Uromys caudimaculatus
TTGCAGCCCCATGGAGGGAGCAACAGTGTCAACTGGCCTGACCCCCCCCCCCCCCCCGTGCTCCTGGAGACTGGACCACCAACCAAAGAATACACATGGAGGGACCCATGGTTCAGACCACATATGTGGCATAGGAGGGCCTTGTTGGCTATCAGGTGGAGGAGAGACCCCAGTAAAGGGGAATATCAATTGGGAAAATGGGAGTGGGTGGGCAGGTGGGTGGGAGGGGGAATACCCTCATAGAAGCAGGGGGAGGTGGGAGGGGATAGGGGGTTTCCAAAGTGGAGACTTTGAAAGGGGGAAACATTTGAAATGTAAACAAATTATCAAACATTAAAAATTAAAAAAAAGATTGAAACAAAAAAATATTACTAACACTTATTGAACTCTATGTGCCAGGATTTGTGTTCCATGCTTTATAGGGATTATCTCATTGTAGAAATATTCCCATATAAAACAGCTTTAACTAAAAATATTTTGGTACTTAAGCTTTAGTTAGCTAAAAATTGCACATATATATGGAAAACACATTTACCAAGGAGTCTTTTTTTTAAATTATTTCTTTATTTTATATTTATGAGTATGCTGTAGCTATCTTCAGACACACCAGAAGAGGGCATCAGATCCCATTACAGATGGTTGTGAGCCACCATGTTGCTGCTGGGAATTGAACTCAGTACCTCTGAAAGAGCAGACAGTACTCTTAACCACTCAGCCATCTCTCCAGCCCACCAAGGAGACTTTGATTAAATGATGGCTTCCATGTTCTCCTTTTGGACTGTGTGTGTGCATAAACATACTAAATCTTGTAAGTGTGTTCAGTGTGTATTTTTGTACTGTGCTCTGTCCTTCAGTAGTACTAGTAGTCCCTTATCCATGAGAAATGCATGACGAGGCTCCAGTGGAATAGCACCAAGCCTTATGCATGCTGGTTTTCGGTACACATGAATGTTGATGACAAACTTTAGCCTCTAAATTAAATGCAATAACCAGTTAACAGCAATGTTTAACTGTATGCTACAGTAAAGGTGCAAAGAATGCAAACTGGCTGTTTTACCCTTAAAATATTACACGCACTGTTCTTCCTGTGGTGATGTGAGATGGCAATGCCACTCCATAGTAAGATAAAGGAAGCCAGAAAACACAAGCACTGTGGTAGCAATGAGCTTCTGTGGAAGGGTTATCTGAACACAGAGCTGCAGTGACAGTAGATTTGAGACAGAGATGGTGATGGAGCAACGCATGGGTGGGTGACATATACAGACTGGATACAAGGCAAAGGGATGGTTTACATCTTAGGTGAGACCAAGAAAAACTGCACAAAAAAAGAAGCTGAGGGATTTTCTGTTTCTAAGCTAGTCATGGCACAGATCTCATACAGCTTTTCAGGGAACACCTACATTGCTCAGGTGGCCTTCCATATCCACCTTGGTCCCACTTCTCTTGTCTGAGCTTTTGCAGTCCTCACTTCCTGTCCATTGGGTGCCAACTAGCTCTACTACTCATCTCTCATGTTGATAGCCCCTTCTTCTCTGGACCAGACAAGTGGTACTCTGACTCTTTTATAGACTTCTCTGATGCAGGTATGTCACTCCTTCATTCGTCTTCTGAAAGCTTCACTTCTCTCATATGAACTATAGGGATTATACTATTCAGATCATATTAGCCAATACGTGCATTACTCTAAATAAATGCAAAGAGATTGCTACACTGTTATTTATCTGTAGTACAATTTGTATAAGATCCAATGTACTAAAATATGGTATTCATATAACATTTATTTTTAAAGCTTTTGACAAAAATTATTAATTTTTATTGTGTGTATGGTGTATGATGTATGTGTAGGCACATACATATTATGGCCCATGTGTGAAGATCAGGACAACTTTGTGGAATTGGTTCTTTTTACCTTTGCATGAGCTCTGGACTTGCACTCAGGTCCTTAGGTTTATGTGGTAAGTGTTTTTTGTCTCTCTGAGCCATGTTGTCAACTCTCACATAGCTTTCTAGAAATGTATTTTTAGGAATAAACATGGAACAATCTGCCCAGCCTAATCCTTGACCAAGGACCCATTAGCCCTTAAGCCAGTCTTCTCCAAAGACCTAGACACTCAGATTTCTTTCTCAATTTTGAGATTCAGCCACTGAAATACTGGATACTCTGTGCTGTAGAGTGAATGTTTATGTCCTCCTGAAATCTGTATATGGTAACTGGGATCACAGGGTAATGTGATTATGAGCTATGGCCTTTGGCAGATTATCAAGTCACAAGTATGTATCCCTCATGGAGTACTCATGAGTGTGTGGTTCTATCCTTAGAAAAGAGAGCCTGAGATCTCCTGTATTCCTTCTGCCATGGGAACACAGCAAGATGATTGCAGTCAGGGAATGGACATCTGTGGACCTCAGCAGACACCTAACCTGGCATCCTGACTTAGTATTTCCAGTGTTTATATGCTGGAAATTTATGTGACTTTTTTATAATGACAGACAATTTCTGTTGGGTTTGTGAAGTGGAAATATGCATTTACCATGCACCATCGGCAAAGCAGTCTGTAATGATGTGTAGATGGCAGCTTTATGAGAGCAAAGACCAATGCCCACATGGTCCTGTGGAAGTGGGGCAATACTCTTTGTCTCCAATTTCCTGTTTCTAGCTCTGCTCCTTCTCCTAGCTGCCCTGCTAAAGCAGAAGACGCTATTTCTCTGTAACTATATTTCTGTTACTATTATCTTCCATCAGCTCTTTTTTTCTTTAAATTAAAAGAGCATTCTATCTTCAATTTTCTAATCAAATAATATAGTCTGAACTTAAAAAGAAAAATAAATTTAAGAGAGTAGCATGAGACAAATGCCTTTTTATTAAAAAGTACACCTCCCCCAACAAGGAACTAATAGAACAGTCAAATTATGTGTTCCCCAGAATTACGTTTATGAGTCTGAAGCATTAAAGAAAAGAAAATGCTTTCCAAAACATATTCTGTATTTTACAAGCACTAGTTACTGGTACTTGTAAAATACAGCAGAGCCAGCCTGTTACAAGAAGTATGTGAGGTCAAACACAAGCCAAATTGCTTTTTTTATGTTCAAACCCCCAATCTTTATTTAGCTTTTATGTTCTTACCCTTCCTGTAAACTTTGGCACTGTTTACAACTAATTTCAGCCATTAATTTATAAGAACTACCCCCACTTGAAAGCAGTCCCCTTCCCTCCCGTCTTATTTCTTTCCTTTCTTGTCTCCTTCTTCTCTTTTCTGTTCTTTCTTTTTTATTTTTGAGACAAGGTCTCAGTATGTAGCTCAGGCGGGTCTCAAACTCTCCACTCTTCTGCCTTAGCCTCCCAAGCTCTAGATATGTAGGCATGCCATACCACATGCATGTGTGACAACATTTTCATTCAGATTCTCTTTTCTGTTTTTATATAATAGGCTAAACTTAACTTTCTTTATCTCTCCAATTATTTTTAAATTTTTAATTTAATTAATTTCTTTATTTTCAAGATTTCCTTCTATTCCCAGGACCTCTCTTAGGAAAAAAAGAACAAATCCTGGTACTCCCAGGCTCTGAATGACTTACAGATAGAAATCCTAGGTGTTTACTGTGGCGTTCAAGACCCTTCGGGCCCTCTGGAAGGGACTTTTCTGCTTTTTGTCCATGTTTTCCACATACATGGGGCTGCCTCCTCTGTCTGCTGAGTGCCCACAAGGAGACTACAAGCACTGACATTCTTCACTTGCTCATTCCTTCTTTCTTCTCCATCTGGACTCTCTCTCCTCTAGGCCTCTGGATGTCCTGTGAAATCTCCCATCCTCCCTTGCATTCAGTAATTGTCCATCCACTGCACTCTCCTTTCCAACTCTCCCATCCAACACTTCTATTGTGTTCAGTCCTGTTGTGGGTTGGCCTGATGCTGTTTGCATTCTGATGTTAATTATGCTTCCCCAGGAGTGCTGCCCCAGGCAAGCAATCCATCAAGGTGAACCTTCTCCCTATTTTAGCTGGTCAATAAAGGCTAGAGTCTGTGATTGGGCAGTGGGGGGAAAGGTGGGACTGGAGGTTCAGTAGTGGGGGCAGGTAGAGAAGGAGAAGAGGACAAGAGGGGAGGAGAGAGGACGCAAGAAGAGGAAGCATGATGGACCAGAATCATGTGGCCAGGAGAAACCGCAAGTAGGAAGGGGGTCTTCTAGCTGGGGAATAAGTTAGTATACTGTTGTATCTGCCCAATCTAGTCATATAGCTTATAATTATAATAAATAGATTGTGTATCTATTTTATGGGCTTATTGGGGTTGGAAATTCCAGCAACACTACGTCTCAAATTCTAGATGTTCTTTCCTCTACCTTCCTCAAAGGATTGTTATTTCTTTCTAAAGGGCAGTGCCCCCTACTTCCATTCCCCCTTGTTGCTTTGTAAGTAATAGATGTTCAAAACATTTTTGCTAACGTGTGACTTATGAGATTAGGTTATGTGTGCTATTTTGACTGAAGTCAACTTTCCTTTGTCATTTCAAAGGAGAAAATATGAATGGCCTATAAAACTGTAAGAGTTGATCTGTCAGAAATAATTTCCAATTGCATAATGTTTTTACAAAGTGATTTAATTTTTTTAAATCATATTTATGATGTGAAATTATAAGATGATGATAATATTGGCTTTTAAAGTTTTAGCCTAAAAATAGCATTTTAATTATTATAGAAATGTCTACAAGTAATTTCATAATTTATTAACACTGTATTTAATTTTGACATGTTTCTTATAATTCACCATTGTATATAACACTGTGATAGATATCCCACAGTACCTACATATTTTTGTCAACATAAATTCCTAGAAATAAGTTTACTAGTTAAAATTTTATGCACAATTTATACTTTGGTACTTGTTGGTAAACTGTTCATTAGAAGTACTGTATTGATTTGTACTGTTATATGGAACATTTCTCTAAAATTTTCTAACAATTAAATTTTATTATAAAAAATAAAATGATAAAAAGAAAAAAATTTTTTTGCTAGATCTGGAAAGTCACCAAGTGTTATGGTTGAGAGAACTAAGATCTCAACTCAGGTCACAGAGCCTTGTAGGAATGAGAAGTTGAACTTACCAAAATAGGCTGCCTCGATAAATCAGCCTGGTTTTATTTTTTCCCTAAACAGAAGGGTTCACATATGTATTATTGAACTAGCCTATTAGTGTAGAATCCTACAAATATGGGAAAATCCAGTGTTTTCCAAATAAAACATGTCCATCTATTCAAATAGAAATCATCTTGTCAGTTTAATATGATAAGAGCTTAATACTATATGTATATAGTATTTCATTTAAATCCTTTGAGAATGGACTCAAACTAGTAATGGATCAATTAGCAGTAGAAATTTTGTCTATACCAATTACTTAATATGCAATATCTCATTTATAATATATAAATGACATCACACTACTTACTAGAGGAACAAAAGACAGAGGTGAAGAGATTATGATGGCAACAGATCAAGGTTGTGTAATGCCCAAAATTAACTTGGATGTCTCACCTGCACAGGGACCAGGTAACTTCCTGGAATGCTGGAAGTTGTAGTTCTTTGATAATAATGAAGTCCCATGGGAAAGTAAGTGTCCTGTAGGTTTGTCCTTATAAACTCCTGCAGCACATGGCTCAAGGTCATTCTCAGCTGGGAAATTCCAGGAAATGGTCCTAAACAAAGTCTATCCCTTGGTCAATATTTAATATTTAAAGCTTGCTTTAAATTTGGCCCAAAATGCTGGAGCTGGTTTTTCTGGACAATCTTAGGATTAACAGTTGATGTAGAATAGTTTGCCTACCATCATTACGATTGTTCACTTGATTACCAAGGTCACCTAAGGTCATAGGTAAGGAGTTCTGTTATCAGGTAAAATGATACTATAGAATAACCCCAATTAAATGACTATAAAGTATAAAGCATGTCAAAATCCCTAGAAGTCCTGAGAAAGGATAAGGCCCAGCAGTAGCTCCCCGATCTCTCTGTTTTATTAGGAACCAGGAGTCTGTCTTCTCACTGTGCTTGGCTCTGGATGGCTTTTGTCCAGGGCTATGTACCAAGAGGACAGCATCCAAGCTTGACAAGGATGGCTTTAGACAAGCTGTTTTCTGTCGTGGACTTTTTAATGCACCTAAGTGAAGAAAACCGTCCCTAAAGGCTCTACTGCAGATATCCATCCCTTCCAGGCTCAACTGGCCAAGCTTAGTCCAGCTTTTGATAAGGGATTGTCAAGTTTAGTAAGAACCAATCATCATTTACCTGAGTCTCAGAGCAAACCTGGGGTTTTGTCAACAGGAGAGTGGCCATCTAGACAATAAATATAGCTATGTCAGGGTCATGGCATTTAGGCTGCCCCAAGAGGTGTGTAACAAAGTAACACATAAAGCAAATGGCCCTGAAGTCAACCCCCTGGTGCATTGTTTATTTTGAATAAAAATAACAATGCTTCTTCTTGCTTGTGAATTACTGTGTCAGGCACTTAACCATCTTCTCTCTGCATATAGTAGACTGCAGCTTTAGTAATTCATTTTAATAGATTCCCACCAACTTCTTGGAATCCATTTCTGTTTCAAAAAATAAAAGATAAACATGGATGGTAACTGACAGGAACCATGGTCACATTTTAAGTAATTGTTCTAGAAGCATTTTATAGTAAGTGGATTTTTAATGTGGAAGACTGTATGAACTCTGTGGCTAAGTAGGGGTGAGATGACTTAATGCAGGATGCTATACACTCATATCAACTCAAGGTCTGTCCTATAAAAATGTCCAAACTATGCCTGAGTTGCTTGTGTTCAAGTTGGAACCTCCCATTTTTCTGCTTGGACTTTTTCTTTTCTTTTCTTTTCTTTTTTATTTTATTTTTCGAGACAGGGTTTCTCTGTGTAAACCAAATCCACCTGCCTCTGCCTCCCAAGTGCTGGGATTAAAGGTGTGTGCCACTACTGCCCGGCCTTGGGTTAGATTTTAATGATAATAAACCTCATGACATTTGGAAAGACAGGCTTGTCAGAGGACATTGTCTTGGATGTTGTGACTCAGATGTGTACACAAGTCTTTCCACATTGCTGGCTGCATGTACACAGAAACTATAAAGCTTTCTTAAGAGCTCTCATTTTGTGGACATGGCAGAAATCTAGTACTCCCTACTGTTAGCACATTTGGCCTTTCAGGCAGCTGTCCTGGCAACCATGCTCCTTGCTTTTGTAAAAGTCACAGAGCTTCTGATTCTATCTTAAATGCTCAAAACTCAGAATGTGCAGAACGACTACTGTTTTCCTCATCAAATCCAGACAGGTCATATCCATTTGCTTCTATACCCAAATTCACCCTACATCACACACACTCATATACACTCACACAAACACACAGAAACTCGTATATATATACTCACACACACAAACTCACGCATAATCACACATGTATACACCTTGATTCTGTGAGACTGGTGTCCAGCCAGCTCTAAGATTTGTCTGTCTCCCTCATATTCCACAGTACTGAAGTTACAAACACATTCGCACCATGCCCAGTTTTCAGGTGGGTTCTGGGCATTTGAACTTAGGTCCTTATGCTTGCACAAAAATCATTTCACTACTGAGCCATCTCTCTGTCCCTCTAATTTACTGACCTGAGACAAAAGCCTGGAAACTTAAAACAAAGGTTTTGTAGACCATGTTCTTCCACCAGCAGGCTCTCAAAATTTTCCCGGCCTTTTAATTTTTTAATTGGTAGAGAAAATGAACCTGATCAAGTCTCCTAAATGATAATATAAGGGTACTGCTTACTGCCTTGTTCACTGTGGCCAGGTTAGCCTGCTTTCTTATATATAGTACAAAGGGCCACCAGCCTGGGGATGGCCCCATCCACAATGGTCTGGGCCCTCACACATCAATGACTGATGAAGAAAATACCTTACAGGCTTGCCTACAGCCCAATCTTATGAAACATTTTTAAATTGTGGTTCTCTCCTCTGAGATGACTCCAATTTGTGTCAAATTGACATAATTCTAGCCAGAACATAAATGTTGACTAAAAAAATATTTCTGAAAAATAAAGTGATAATGAAAATCTGATTTCTTAACTTCCAATCTTAAGTACCAAATTTTTCATTTCTAATTCAGTATTCTTGGCTCTTAGCCTGGGAGTCTTTCAAGAAGAGATTCATAATATTTTTTAAATAGTTTAGTGTTAGACTGAGCCACATAAAATTAATGTTTTTGAGATTTAAAGTCAGCTTAATATGTATAATGTATTGTTCATCCTATTACCAAAGTACAGGTGACATGGTCTACATTGAACAGTTATTTTACACACAAGGCTTTGTGTAAAACTATAATGATGTTGGGATATTATAAAGATGGAATCAAGCTTGAGGAGTTCATGGTAACGAGAGTGAATGACAAGCTGCTTGGATCTCCTGTTTGAGAGTTGAACTGCTTCCTCACAAATCCTCAGTACAGAGGTGAGGCCAATGTCAGTCTGTCCCTTCTTTGGTCTTCCCAAATAGATTACACACACACACACACACACACACACACACACACACACACACACACACACACACAGCACCATGTCATGGAGGCTGCCATGCTTCCTGCTAAGATGATAATAGACTGAACATTATCTGAAACTGCAAGGCAGCCCCAATTAAATGTTTACCTTTATAAAAATTGCCTTGGTCATGGTATCTCTTCACAGCAATGAAACTCACTAAGACAGTGGTTCTTGGTGGCTTGAAGTCTAATGTAGGGAAATTCATTAAATGTTAAATACTTTTCAAAGAGAATAACAAGAAATGAGTAATAATTCAACAGTAACGATGAAGTGAATAATAAAAATGTTCAATTTATGACTAGAAATGCCACAGATTTTAATATTAAACACATAAAATATACATTAAACATGAATGTCTTAAACACACCAATTAAAAGACAGCAAGTACTCAACTAGTTAAAAAAGCAATATTAAACTTTGTACTCTCTACAAGAATATTTATAATGCATTCTTTAACCAATAGAATTCTGAAGTCGCTATACTTATGTTGGGCCAAGTAGAACTCAAAAGAAAAAAATTATAAAGAATGATGTTGCTTAGGAGGAAAAGGCTAATTACTAAGAATATATAACAATCCAAAAATTATATGCATGGAGTGTGAGAGTTTCTAAGGAGGTGGAATAAAATCTCAAAAATAGTCCAGGTGGTAGTGGCTCATGCCTTTAACTGCAGCACTTGGAAAGCAGAGGCAAGAGGATCTCTGTGAATTCCAGGCAAACCTGGTCTACAGAGAGAGTTCCAGGACAGCCAGGACTACACAGAGAAACCCTCACTCAACAAACAAACAAACAAACAAACAAACAAACAAACAAACTAAAAAAAAAAACCCCAGAAGAAAATGTGCAAACCCATAAATATAAATTCAGGACTCCAGTTTTGAGCTGTGTATGGTAGTTTTCATGACTGTAATCCCAGCATTCTGGAGTCAGAGGCAAGATGATTAGATGTTTGACCTGAGGCTACCCTCATCCCCAACTTTACTACCCCAGGCTTATATGCAGTTAAGCCTTTGGGTTCCAGCTAAGGCTAGAAAATAGACACTTTTGGGTCTAAACCTCAATTGACAGATACTGCTAGGTGTCTGCTGAGACACTTATCCCAATTGTGTTTGTCTCAGACCTTGCACAGACAACTTTAGTCTGAACTCCATGAGTCTGGGTTTTTGGAAACTGAACTCTCATACCCACCCCAACCCCCACTGCAAAACAGCTTCAGTGGCTGAGCACATGTGGCCCCAGGTGCTGCCTAGCCCCACACTCCCTAACCCCACCTCCCTCCATCCATGCAACCACCAGCAGTGGCAACAGTGGCAGTGAAGGAGAAGCCTGGTTCTTTTAAATCACCCACTGCACCTGCTTAGCTACACCAGGGCTGGTAGGAGGAATGATATAAACAACACATGGCTGGTTGCTTCATCACTGTCTTAATTAAGGGCAGCCACATGTCTGGCAGCCGTCTCTGTTGTGGTTTGGAAAAAAAAAGAAAAACAAAAACAACGTACCTTGCTTGGTGGCCCTAAGAGCCAAACCCTGTAACATAATAGTAACCCACTTGGTATTAATTTTGAAGGCATTACATTGTTAGAATTTAGTTTTTGTCTTCCAAAAATTATGGTTATGTTCTATGTTTTTACTTTTTAAAAGGTACTTTATTTTAATATATGGGTACAGTTTAGAGCAGATAACTAAAAACAGACAAAGATTGTTTAACTCAGACATGCTTGGTAGATGCAAGCCCTCAAACCTGTCAGAGAACCTCCTGAATATGGCATTTAAGATGCTTAAACTCACCATGACAGAGACACCCAAATCCTAGCAGTGACCTCCTCAAGGTCTCCAAGAAGGTGTGGGCATAACAACGAAGGACTCCAACTGGACTGTGGTACTCTGATGACTGGGCATAACTGCCCCAACGCCTTACCTACTGCCAGGACCCTGCCAAAACCTTGGATAACTAGGACATAGGACATGGCCTTGTATTTCTTAAGACAAAGTAAGGTCAGTCTCCCAAGTTTCTCCTCCACAGGAAGGTCCCTCAGATTTGCCAGGCATGGCAGTCAAAGAATGATATTGCTGTGGAACCTATGTCCCCAATGAAGCCATCGACACCACAGGAGTCTAGTTGGGCAGCCATCTAGGTAACTGGTTAATCTCTGCCACTTTAATTGATACTTAGGCCTTTTGAATTATACTTCCTGCTTACTCAGGTAAAATCTAATCTTTTCAGGTCTCTGAATGGTTTGAAGACTAGTGAAGAAGTAACTTTTTACTTTTCCTTTATCTAAAGAAACTCACTTTACAGTAACCGATCCCAGTTATCAACGACCTGTGTCTCATGATGAATAACTGGATAGGAAAAAAGTGTAAAGTTTAAAGTTTAGGTAAGGTCTGAGAATATGAAAGCTCTGAGAAAGTGTTTGAGGGCCTAAGACGGTGTTTTAAGGTTGGTAAATGCAAGTTATGGGTGTCAGAGCACATAAGAATGGAAAAGAATGAAAAAAATCCTTCCAGCTTCTTCTCTTCACTACGGTACTGGTGTAGTAAGATTTCCAGATGTTAATGTTTTTAACCAAAATCATTTTACTGTAGCTTTTGTTGGGGATTGGTTCTAAAGCTTTAAATTAATCCGGCCCCCAAAATAGGAATCCTCTTATCCACGAATGAAGGCCCTTGTCTTCAATTGGTTTTTGATCGATCAATAAAGAGCCAACGGCCAATGGCTGGGCAGGTAGAGTGAGGCTGGACTTGGAGATTAGCGCGGGTGAGGAACTGGGAGAGATGAAGGAGTCACAGATCACCCTGACAGGACAGAAGGCCCTTAAAGGCCCACAGACCTGTGAGAATCAGGGTAAGTGGACACGGGTTAGGGTTAGGGTTAGGGTTAGGGTTAGGGTTAGGGTTAGGGTTAGGGTTAGGGTTTAGGGTTAGGGTTAGGGTTAGGGTTAGGGTTAGGGTTAGGGTTAGGGTTTAGGGTTAGGGTTAGGGTTAGGGTTAGGGTTAGGGTTAGGGTTTAGGGTTAGGGTTAGG
>JAPYYD010005956.1:0-11596 GCA_028551405.1 Uromys caudimaculatus
GTAGCTGTCTTCAGACACTCCAGAAGAGAGCATCAGATCTCTTTATGGATGGTTGTGAGCCATCATGTGGTTGCTGGGATTTGAACTCACGACCCTCAGAAGAACAGTTGGTGTTCTTAACTGCTGAACCATCTCTCCAGCCCCCTCCTGCCTTGTTCTTACATGATTAATTTTTAATAATGAGATCAAGGCCTAAATTTCTCTATTTATCTATGTATACTTTTCCCTTCTGTGGAAATTAATATCTCTGTGGATATATATATATATATATATATATATATATATATATATATCCTCTTTCTTTTTATATAACTTGAACTAACATCCTTTCTTATGTATTTAACTTTAATTAAATTCCCTTCTATATTTCTGTATAAGCCTATTCCTAGGCTATTAATTTGTCATATCAGACTAAGTAATCCCAGAATTCTCGTGTAGCCCACGTTCTAAGAACCAGCTGTCTGCCTGGCACAGACTTTTTCAAATTTCCTTTAAGGCATTTGTTTCCCTTCCTACCTTTAAAAACAATTAAATCAATTTTTTTTCTTACTTAGTTTTTATACATAATCATAAACTTAACTTTGCAATCCAGCTAGACCTGAAAGAAAATGAGGAAGATATGGAACCCAAAGAACTTCTGTGAGAGCAGAGAGCACAGGGTAGTTAGAGCAGATGGGGTGGGGCGCTTTCCTGAGCTACAGAAGGAATGGTTTGGTGGATAAAATGCTCGCAAGTCAAAGGAAATTAGAGTTGTCCACAGTCCCACAATGTTCATGCCTTCTCTCCCCTTCCCGAAGACCACATGCTTGCCGTTGAGACATTCAGTTGGCAGTGCAGATAAAAAACTGGGAACCATTGGTGTTTGGTCCAGCATTTGCCATGGACAAGATGCCAGGACCTGTATGCTTCAGGATGAAGTTCTCATTCTCAAATTTCTCTCTGTAGATGGACCTGCCACCAGTGCCATTATGGCGTGTGAAGTCACCACCCTGGCACATGAATCCTGGAATAATTCTGTAAAAGGAGGAACCCTTATAGCCAAATCCTTTCTCTCCAGTTCTCAGAAAATGAAAGTTTTCTCCTGTCCTTGGAATTTTGTCTGCAAACAGCTCGAAGGAGAAGCAGCCCAAGGGCTTGCCATCGGCCGTGATGTCGAAGTATACATAGGGTTGACCATGGCTGTAGCAAACAGTGGTGACAGCAGTGTCTGCAAAGCACTAAATCAATTTTCATTCATCTCTATCTTTTATTTATCTGATTCATAGGAGGCAAGCAGCCTCTACCATCTGCCTCTCTCTTGGCTTTCTGAGTAGCTTGTCTCTTTGTACAGCAGGGGTTCCAAGCACCTCTGAGCTCAAACTCTCAGAGGCAGCTTTGAGACCTTCCAGACGAACTCTGGGTAAATCCCTACTAACCAGCTTTGTCCAGATCGGCTTGGGGAACTTAACTGTGTCCCAGCTCACATCATGAACCCCAGAATCATGTGCACCAATTTAGCATGTCTTTTGTCCTGATCCCAAACCTACAGGGCTTGGGGAGGAACCATGTGGCTCGACTTGGCTCAACTGAGAAACCAATTCTCCCCCACTCCTAATCTCACATCACAGCACGTGCGTGCTTTCTATTTGAGGATTTCTAATTAATGTTTAATAGCGAGTTCGAGCCCCACTTTGGGCGACATCAATTACATTAGTCGGTTAATCTACTCAAATTGCCCGGTGGTGGAGCAAGTTCCATACTACGCACCCCAATGTTTTGGGTTCCTGAAAGAAAGAAAGAAGAAAGAAAGAAAGAAAGAAAGAAAGAAAGAAAGAAAGAAAGAAAGAAGGAAGGAAGGAAGGAAGGAAGGAAGGAAGGAAGGAAGGAAGGAAGGAAGGAAAGAAAGAAAGAAAGAAAGAAAGAAAGAAAGAAAGAAAGAAAGAAAGAAAGAAAGAAAGAAAGGCACACACACACACATGGCCTTATATTTAAATATGCCTTCATCAACTCAAGGCCTGGGCCACTCCCAAACTTCCATGTTGCTAATGTCTCCCCTCCAATACTTCTGAGTTATTACTTAGTAAAATCTATGTTCCATCTTTACTATCCTAGACCCAATGGGGGGAGGGGCTCCCTGGAGCCGCTCTTCCCAGTTCTTGCATGACCAGTAATGTCTCTCTTTCTACGCTCTCAAGTCCAGATCTATTCTGTTTTAGACATGACGATTCTCCTCCTTCCAGGGTCCCCTTGCTCTCAAGTCCTAAAATCCTGCCTCTGTCTCCCTGCCCAGCCGTTGGCCACCTACAACTTTATTTACCAACCAAAACCAACTGGGGACAGGGACCCTCAGTATCTCACATGTGGGATTTTTGTACAATTTTGGAAACCTAATTAACGTAAAACAAGTGTTAAGCCAAATCCACAACAATTACCCCTACTATTTTTATGTGCTAGATTGGCTGTTTCTCAGATGCACGCCCCAAGTTACTTGCCAGTAGTTGTCCTGTCTGTGCTAGATTTGCTCCACCAGGCCATTTTCTGGTTCTGATTCTCCATATTATTTCCTCTCTCTATCTCCTTGTGGTCCCTACCTGCAATCCTTAGCCTGTTAACCAAAGCTCCTCCTACCTCTAGTCTCCCCAGTAACTGGCTGTCAGCTATTTTTATTTAACCAGTCAGAGAAGACTGATGAGCAAAGTTTACACAACAGCATTTGGTGTACCTGAGAATGTGCTTGGGTGGACTGCAACCAGATCCTGGGGGGCAGTGCATTACATTTGAATGCGTTAGCAGCACCTCAGTTTGATTCCTGGAACCCACATAAAGGAGGAAAAAGAGAACTGACACCACAAAGTTGTCTCTGACCTGCATGTGCCTGCCCCCCCTCATCGTTTACAATACAACAATAATAAGTAAACATTTGTAGTAGAGGTCGGTAATAGATATTGCAATTGTATTGCAGTGCTGAGTGGACTATGAAATGTCCTGTCATAGGTAGACAATGACAACAGCTGTAATGTAATTTTTATGCCATTATTATGTGCCAGATACAGGCTAAGCGCCCTATATGAATTATTTTCATTTAAGCCCCACAACAGTCTTGATAGCATCCCTACCTGTTTTTAATAGATAAGAGCCTTGAAGTGTTTGATGAATATTGACCAAGACAGTGGTTGCTCAGCAGTGAGCTGGTATTTGAAGCCTGCCAGAGATGGCTTTCTGGTTGGTCTGCTGAGCCAACTAAGCCTCCCCCTAGAGTGAGAAATGAATGAACTGTAATGCTATGCTGTTATAGCATCCATTGTTCTTCCTGGTCTGGTTATATTCCCCAGAACCCCCATAAACGTCAATTGACTCACAATTACCAGTAACCATGACAATTATCTTTCTTACTGCAAATTAAGTAATCACAATTCCAGCTTCATAAAGTAAAAGATAAGATTCAACTGCTCAACCTGCTGATCTCAGGACAAGGTCCTGAGCCCACATTCCAAGATAGTCCAAGGACTCTGCTCTCCAGAGAACATAAAGAAAGCAGCTGGTTGCCTGCTCTCTGCTATCTCACTAACTACATCAAAAGCAAAGAATGCTTCCAGCAGCTCATAATCAGAAAGCCTCTGAGTTTCTCAGTAGGTCTCCCTTCCCATTAATCTCAGTGCCATCCAAACGGAGGTGACTCTCAAGGTCAGACAGTCAAATTCTGAAGAAACATTCAAAACAGTGATTTTCTGTAGTAAGAATTCTGGAATTTTGGTTTTTTTTTTTTTTAAAAAAAAAAAAAGCCTCAGAAATATTATAAGAATATGTTTTCATTTAATCCCAGGAGTGGGGATATGGGGGCTGCTTCACAGTAGCTAGCCGACTATGATTTGCCTCGTGCTCTAGCAGAGGTGTGGTTTTGCCACCTGCAGATAGTTTATGTGATTGTGTGACATTTGGAATTCTGGGGACTTTTCAGAGGGTATATTTATAAATGCTTGGACCCTGAGAGGTGTGGATTGGTGGTTGGTGGTCATTCATGGGGGGTGGTTGCGGCTTATTAGTAGTAATGCTCAAAGAAGAAACAAGAAGAAAGAAATTAGATTCGGGGGTCTTTTTTTGTTTTGTTTTGTTTTGTTTTGTTTTGTTTTGTTTTGTTTTTCGAGACAGGGTTCTTCTGTGCAGTCCTAGCTGTCCTGGAACTCCCTCTGTAGACCAGGCTGGCCTCAAACTCAGAAATCCACCTGCCTCTGCCTCCCAAGTGCTGGGATTAAAGGCATGCACCACCACTGCCCAGCTTCAGAGGTCTTTTTTTATTTTTCATTTTTGGTTTTTCAAGACAGGGTTTCTCTGTGTAGCCCTGGCTGTCCTGGAACTCACTCTGTAGACCAGGCTGGCCTCGAACTCAGAGATCCACCTGCCTCTGCCTCCCAAGTGCTGGGATTAAAGGCGTGTGCCACCACTGCCCAGCGAGGTCTTTTTTAAAAGATTTATTTATTTTATATATGTGAGTACACTGATGCTGTCTTCAGACACACCAGAAGATAGCATCAGATCCTACAGATAGTTATGAGTCACCATGTAGATGCTGGGAATTGAACTCAGGACCTCTTGAAGAGCAGTCAGTGCTCTTAACTGCTGAGCCATCTCTCCAGGCCCAGACTCAGGGATCTTTATCTCTTTCCTCTCTATCCTTCTTTCTCTCCTTTCTAGTGGTGGGAGTGGAACCGGGGTATGGGGAGACAGGAATAAAGGGTGTGAAAAAGAAAAACTTGCAAAATAATAAAAGACAAGCTACAATTTTCAGCTTTAGCTGCGTAATAAAATCCCTTAAATGGTTTCAAAGGCTGCTGTATCCTACACCAGTACCCTTGACTGGTTGAAATAAGGATACCTAGGAG
This sequence comes from Uromys caudimaculatus, assembly GCA_028551405.1. Classification (NCBI taxonomy): domain Eukaryota; kingdom Metazoa; phylum Chordata; class Mammalia; order Rodentia; family Muridae; genus Uromys; species Uromys caudimaculatus. The sequence goes on from JAPYYD010005956.1 coordinate 4,860, forward strand.
CAGTACACAGGTGTCTGCATGGTAAAAACTAAACTCAACCTGAATTGAGCAACAGGCACGCCATTTATAGTTAGAGTATAACATCTACACCTCCTGCTAATTGGTGATTATCAGGGAAGGGAACAAGAGGAGGGGTGAGGGAGAGACCCATATCTGCAGGAGAGGAGAGGCCTTTGGGATGTGAGGGGTCTCTGCAGCCACCACAACCAGCATATTTAAGCACAACACGATTTGGAAAAAAGTTTCTTGGTGATAGTTAACTCAATCTTATGTGCACAATAAAGCTTAAGCTAGGACTACATCAGAACTCTTTGTGAGGTACATGTAACTTCTTCCAGCAATTTGGGTTCTGTAGATTGACTACATGTGACATCTTAGGGGTCTGGCGGAAAATCTGACATGATTTCAGTCACACAGATAGTACAAAGGTCACCAGGCTACTAACTACCTCCGCCCTCAAACTTCTGGGTAAAAAACAGATTATTCAAACTGAGCAGTGGTGGCGCATGCCTTTAATCCCAGCACTTGGGAGGCAGAGACAGGCGGATTTCTGAGTTCGAGGCCAGCCTGGTCTACAGAGTGAGTTCCAGGACAGCCAGGGCTACACAGAGAAACCTTGTCTCGAAAAAACAAAAACAAAAACAAAAACAAAAAACAACAACAAAAAAAACAGGTTATTCAGCTCTCCCTTCGAAGAGATGAGCAAAGAGACAAGCAATCCTGGTTAACATTCCAGGTTTCCCTAGCACCTATCTGTGAGCACAAAGACCTCTGTGCCTGCTACACTGGGAGATAATTGGGTTTAGATAGAGTCTGAGAAGTGGATCTGGTAGACATGATCAACACCATATAAGGACTGCCCTGCCCTGTCCTGCCTTGCCCTGTCCTGTTCTGCCCTGCCCTTCCTTCTCCCTGGTCTTTTCTTCCTTTTTCTCTCTTTTCCACCCTTCCCCTTCCCTTTCTCCCCTCTCCTCCCCTCCCCTTTTCTTTCTCCCCTCCCCTTCCCTCCCCTTTCTCCCCTTGCTCTGTGTATGTTAAAGGCAAGAGAGGGCTATCTGAAAACTAGAAATAGTGTTCTCGTCAAGAACCCAATCTTGTTGGGACCTGATGCCAGACTACCAGTCTCCAGATTATGAGAAGTAAATGTTTATTTGTGAGCCATCCTGTGCATATTTGTTACAGCAGCCCTAGCTGACTGGGAAAAGGTCTGAAGAAGCTGGATTCACAATTCACAAAGTGGGATAGCCACACAATGCTGTTTGAAACAGTGTTTCAAAAACACTGTTTGAATGAGGTAGAGGAACAATGAGTTTGTGATACATTCTGTCACACGGGTGACCTTGCAAACATGCCAGGTAAAAGAAGCCAGATGCATATAGCCACACATGATTCCTTTTATAGAAAATTACCAAATACGTATTCACCTGTAAAGACAGCCATTTTTATGGCCAACAGGTTGTAGGAAGAGAAGGAACGTCAGTGCATTTGGAATTTCCTTGGAGATGATGTAAATATCTCAGGTCATGCAACAGTGAGCTCAGCGAATACACTGGGAACTGCTGCACTGCACACTTATAAAGGGCACAGTTTATAGTGTACAAATAATACCTCAGGAAAGGTATAGCACAAATCAGCACAGAGGGATGGCTCAGCAGGTAAGGGCACTTGCCAGCAATCGGAGTATCTGTGTTGGATTTCTGAGACCCACATGGGAGACTAGAGAAGCAACTCCCACAAGTTGTCCTTAGATTTGAAAACATGTGCCAAGATGTGTGTATCCACACAAACACAAAACCCAAGACGCTGAGTGAGATACCTAGCTTGTTTGGCACAGTGCTGTCCTAGAATGTGTGGAGCCCTGGGTTCAATTTCAGCCTTGCATAAACCAGGCGTGGTGCTGTGTGCCTGCAACCCTCAGCCATATGCAAGTTCAAGTGCCAGGATGAGGTGCCGTCTAAAATGAGATGGCTCAACAGGCAAAGGCACTTGCCTCCATACCTAATGACTTGGGTTCACCCCTGGGACCACATGGTAGAAGAAAAGAAACCAATTCCAATAAGTGGTCCTCTTACCCTCATGCAGGCACGTGCTCGTGTGTACATATGCACACAAAAGTAAAATAAAATGCAACTTAAGACAAAAATGAAAAACCCAATTAAAAATTTTCTAGAAAGTAGGATAAGGGTACATATAATTTCATATTAAGGGAACATTAATATTTCCATATTAAGGGAGCAATTTAATTTCAATGGCTAAAAATGACCTCATTCAAATAAAGTTTGCTTTTTGCATTAGTGTTATAAATGCTAAGGGTATTGGAGTTAAAGTTAGAGATAAAAGAAAGAAATCCTATTAACTCAATCCCAGTTAAGATACCCCACTGGGTGGGAGTGGTGCGCGTCTTTAATTCTAGCACTCCAGAGGCAGAGCTTGGTATATTTCTGAGGGTTCAAGGTCACCCTTGTTTACATAGTGAATTCAAGGACAGCCAGGGCTACAAGGAGAAACCCTGTCTCAATCGACCCCAACCCCCAAACCCACATGACAAATTATAAAACTTGGTTGGTGGAGGTCAAATAGGTACACTTTTCAAAAACACAGAAATAAGTGAAATAAGAGAGAGAAAGCCATGGGATTGGAGAGAGGAGTCAGATGAGCAGCACTGGCTGCCCTTCTGGAAGACCCAGGTTCTCTTCCCGGCACCTACATGGTAGCTCACCACTATCCAGTTCCAGGGATCCTCTTTTGCCTTGACACACATGTGCTGTGCAGACATACATGTAGCAAAAACACTCATATACATGAAAGGTAAAATAAATAATATTAATAATTTCTCAAAATGCACAAAACTATTCACTGAAATAAAGTGAGGGCCGGGGGGCTGGAGAGATGATTCAGTGTGGACTTGCTCTTGCAGAGTTTGGTTCGCAGCACCTACATCCATGTTGCTTACAACATCTGTAATTCCAGACCCAGGGGTCCAAGACGCTGCCTCCATAGGTACCTGCCCGCATATGCAGCCCTGCCCCACGTACTCAAAACATTAAAATTTTTTATAGTTAGTAAGTTACTTTAATATGTTAATTTAATTTAATTAACTTATTTTGCATTCTAGGGATTGACCCCTGAGCCTTGTGCATGCTAAGTACATACAATGTCTGTTAGCATTCTGTCTGAACTCCACCCCACAGTTACTTGGCAACAGTCAGGTATGCTCCTCCCCACAGTTGCCTGGCAACAGCCAGGTGGGCCTGGCCCACTATAAAAGGGGCTACTTGCCACTCCTCTCTCTCTTGCATCTCTTATCCCTCTTATTCCCCCCTCCCTCTCCACGTGGTCATGGCGGGCCTCTACTTCTCTACTCTTTCCCTCTCTCTGCCTTTCTCTGCCTCTTCTACCCTCTTGACTCCCCTCCCCATGCCCTATTCTATACTATACCGTGGTGTGGCTGGTCCCTTAGGGGGAAGGGATGCTTCAGCATGGGCCCACTGAGGCACACCTCACCACACACACCCATAGAACATATATCTTATCATTTTTATAAACACATCAGTGGTGCCGTGACTCAGATTAGAAACTCTGCAGGTTTGCATCCCACCTCAGCCACCATGAGAGATCCACGCTCTAGCTCAGAAGAACCGGTAAGCCCCCATCACCCACTGGTCAGAGTAACCGTCCGAATGGTCCCAGGGGAGAGTTCTTGAGCTCGGAGCTACTCCTTTTCCGCCCTGAGTAAATGTCTATCCACATGGTCCCTGGGGAGAGTTCTTAAGTTCAGAGCTACCCTGTTTTGTCCTTGAGGATGGGAGACATTCAGTCTTTTACTGACCCTCGTTTTAGGACTTATTCCCTTAGGTGAGACATTCCTCTTTCCTTTTGAGACAGTTTCTTTCTCACCACTGAGAATTCCAGGCCAGGCCTGGACAAATGCTCTCTCAGGAGCACCACCTCTGAGCATTAGCCCCCATCCCCCATGTGTCTCGCCCAGGGGTCAGTCTTCACCACCTTTGTCCCTATTTAATGGGATGTCTTGGTCTAAAATAATCTCTCTCCATCTCCACTAAACTGGCACTTTCTCCCTAAGGACCCATAGTGCAGACTTCCCGCCCACCCTCTCATTTTCGGCTCACTGCAACCACTGGTTCAGCTTGTTAGCCAGAGAAGCAGGTTTGGCCGTGCCCCCTGCAGGGCACCCTACTTGCTGCCCTTCCCACTCTGCTCCTTAGCTCTGCTTTCAATTCTCAGCAGGAAAGGTGCGTCTGGCCCCACCCCTTATGTCCTGCTGGAGGTCCCCTCCCTTAGACTTGCTTTCCCATGTGCATGAGACCACCTGCCACCCCCACAAAAGCTCACAGCCTCGGGAAACACAGTTTTGGCCTTGCTCACCCCTATGTGCCTCTCAAACAGCTTTCGTCTTGTCTGAGAAGCCTCGAGCCCCTTCTGTCTCCGCCCCCTGCCAGGGACTCTGCTGCCTCCCCTTCCCTTGTTGTCTGCTCAGCTCCTTCAGCCCACTTGCTCTCCCGCCAGTCCCTGGTCCCTGATCATGTTTCCACCTTCCAGCACACTTCTCCACTTCTCTACTCTCTCCCTCTCTCTGCCTCTCTCTGCCACTACTACCCTCTTAACTCCCCTCCCCATGCCCTAAATAAACTCTATTCTATACTATACCGTGGTGTGACTGGTCTCTCAGGGGGAAGGGACGTGTATCCATCCCACAGAGAAAAAGCCCTGCATCTTCTGCCCTTGAAAACCAGACTGATTCTGCCCAAGTTGCCATGAAGTTGCCACAGAGACCAGGGAACTGTTGACTAGTGGACTCTGTCATTTTTTAAATAATATAACTGCTAGGTTATTGTTTATTTCTCAGACTTCTGACTACATTGACAGCTAAGCTTTCACAGATGTAGTCTGCTATCTCCTTACCTAAACTTGGTTTCCATTAAGTAAATGCTTCATTTTTCCTCTTCTTGCTATGCCACTGCCCTGATGTTATCTGAGTTCCTATAATTTGCCTAACTCTAATAAAACATTCCACTATACGATCCAACTTTTCCAACTTTTTAATCTTGTCCCTTTTGTTCCACAAAAGGTTCATCTTATAGACTGTTCATGTTATTAACTCATGTTGTTATCTCTTTTATAAACTTATAAGCTACAGAAAATCCACTCAGATCTGCCTCTCATGGACCCAATAGACTCCAACCAGATAAGTACATCTGCCCAAAGTTCCCACTTACTACCTATTCCAAAGGGTGGGATTCCTCTGGGTTCCAAATGGACATCTTAAGAAAAATTTTTCTTTCTCCCAAATGTACTTAATCTATTTTTCTACCTTTAATAATATGTTTCAATATCTTGTCAAGTCCAGGTGTTTACTACACCCAGGACAGCTCCAGAGAAGCAACCGTCAGATGCTCCAATCTCCTCTCAGACACAGACACTTCTACTGGACCTGTTCTTCTGACCTACCCTCAGATGGCTCCACAGACCCTGGACAGCAAGGAAACTGCCAACTCTCCTACGACTGAACAAACATCCCCCACCCCCATTCTTCTAGGTTCCCCAGAGACACGTCACCCCCAATGTCAGCAGGAAGCAGTCAGATATTACGACAACCCTATTCCTGCTTTGCCATTGCCTCTTTCTAATTTTTCTTTTTAATTAAACTAAAATGGAGGAATGTTAGCATTCTGCCTAAACTCCACCCCACAGTTACCTGGCAACAGCCAGGTGGGCCTGGCCCACTATAAAAGGGGCTGCTTGCCCCTCCTCTCTCTCTTGCATCTCTTATCCCTCTTGTTCCCTCCCCCCCCAATGTGGTCATGGCCAGCCTCCACTTCTCCACTTCTCTACTCTCTCCCTCTCTCTGCCTCTACTACCCTCTTAACTCCCCTCCCCATGCCCTAAATAAACTCTATTCTGTACTATATCATGGTGTGGCTGGTCCCTCAAGGGGAAGGGATGCTTCATCATGGGCCCACTGAGGCACACCTCACCACACACACCCATAGAACATATATTTTATCATTTTTATAAACACATCAATGTCACCAAACCTGTTTTAGTTATTGTTTTATTGCTGTGACGAGGCACCTTGACCAAGGCAACTTATAAAAGAAAGCATTTGATTGAGGGCTTGCTTACAGTTTCAGAGGGTAAATTCCTGACTGTCATGGCAGGGAGCATGGCACCAGGCAGGCAGGCATGGCCCTAGAGAAGTAGTTGAGAGCTTACACACTAACAAGCATAAGGCAGAGAGACAGAGAATGTGCAAGCTAGCTGGAAATGACATGGGCTTTTGAAACCTCCAAGCCCATCTCCAGTAACACACCTCCTTTATCGAGACCACACCTCCTAATCTTTCCCAAACAGTTCCACTATCTAGAGACCAAGCATGTAAGACTATGGGGTTCCTTTATATTCAAACCATCACACTACTTCTAGAAAATATACTTTAGTTTTTACAAGTAAAAATATTTGGGTGGTGTGTGTGCACATGCATGTGTGTCTGTGATTCTGGGATCGGGTCTGGCTCTAAGTTACACACTATTGTGTAAAAGAGTAGGTTTTCCACTTGAACTTTGCTCTGAGAGACTCCATTTACAAGTGGCTTTTGACTCCTCTTCAAGGATGGAGGCTGGTCGTGCCATTGTGTAGACGCACGACCTGCCCCATTTGCCCCACACCACCCATGCACAATAGACTGATAATTTATCTCTGAGAGTAGGAAGTGTGCT
>JAPYYD010005957.1:0-11590 GCA_028551405.1 Uromys caudimaculatus
CCCCCCCCCCACCTACCCACTCCAGCCTTCCTGCCTTCGAATTCCCCTACACTGGGGAATTGAGCCCTCCCAGGACCAAGGGCCTCTCCTCCCATTGATGCTGAACAAGTCCATCCTCTGCTACATATGTGGCTGGAGCCATGGGTCCCTTCAAGTGTACTCTTTGGTTGGTGGTTTAGTTCCTAGGAGCTATGGGGGGGGGGGTCTGGTTGGTTGGTATTGTTGTTCTTCCTATGAGGTGGCAAACCCCTTCAGTTCCTTCAGTCCTTTCTCTAACTCCTCCATTGGAGACACTGTGCTCACATTCTTATCCTGTAAAAAAATACTAAATGACTTTAATATAAATGTTGATAATAGATTCTTTCATTATTGGATTAATCTTACATATGTTATATCTACTATATTCTGGTAGTGTTTATGTGGTCAATAAGTACCTTGAAATTTTTATTTAAAATTATAGAACTGAGAATGCAAATTTTTCCTGAAAAAGCATATATAATATAGGTAAAATATCACTTTTTAATATATGTGTAGCATATGATTATCAGTAATCACTTAATAGTAGCTACCATATCCCTGAATTTCTCTCAAGAAAGCCCAGATAATCAAGAGTTAAGTTGGCTTTTATTTTTCATTAACTACATACAAATTGAGTGCTTAGCTAGCTTACTTCTGTCTATTTAACTGCAAGAGACAATTTAAGAGGAAACGAAATGGATATAGCACTAGAAGCCCTGAATTTTTTCCCTATCTTCTATTCACAAGGAATCGGGAAAGGTAATGAAGAAATTCCTCTAAAGAGTCTTGAAGGGTTTCCCTGAAAAGTAAAGGAGATTGTTAGGAGCAGTGGGCTGGAAAAACATATATTAACTATGGCTTTGTGAAAAGCCAGCAGCCATTATCTGAGTTTGTTCAGGGGTCAACATTGTAACACAGGAGAGGTCACCCTTGAAACAATTCTCTCCCATACCATAATCTATTAGTGTACATATTTTAAAGCACTAGTTTAAGATATTCAATAAACATTAATAATTCATTGAACCGCCTACATTAGAGAGGTGAGAATGCTGTTATTTTCATTTGATCAATAGGATACAAGAAGATATTATATGACTTGATAATAGTAAAATCAAAAAAAAGATTTATGTTGGATTAGACTATATTTAACAATAAGCTATTCTCAGGAATTTGTATTTAACATTGAATCAGTCTGCAAGAAAGTTTAGCATATTAGCCATTCAATATGCAGTGGATCAGTAAGATAAAATTGTAATAAATACAAGAATTTTGGTGTCAGGTATCTTCTAGTTTGCCAATAATTCCGTCACACAGATCTGTCTATGTGAAAAATTCCCAGTATATATCAAAATACTGTCAGAACAAAGTGTCACTCACAATTTGCTCTTACAATTTCTCAAATAACAAAACAAAATGTGCCACTATATTTCACAATTTGAGTTAATTCTGATACAGAAGTTTCAGTGTTCTATCCGATAGAAGTGAAAATGGTATGAATTAGGTATCAAAGTCTGAGTTTAGTTCAGCTAATTGCTTCGTTCCTAATTATCTATGAAACATTGGATAGAAATTTAAAGAGGTCATAACTACTGTGCACATTAGATCATCTTTTGGTTTTTTTTTTTTTTGGTTTTTTGAGACAGGGTTTCTCTGTGTAGCCCTGACTGTCCTGGAACTCGCTCCATAGACCAGGCTGGCCTTGAACTCAGAAATCCACCTGCCTCTGCCTCACAAGGGCTGAGATTAAAGGCGTGCGCCACCACTGCCCGGCACATTAGATCATCTTATTTTTGAAGTTATATATTAAAATCACAAGTTCTATAAAACCAGAAAGATTCTCACAGAAGTAAAAGAATGTATATATATTTTATGCAACACCAACACAAGAACTGTAGCTATTAAAATTTGCTCTGCTTGTAACATAAAGTTGTGAGTATGCCGATTGGATATAATTTTCTTTGGATTAAGAAAGGGAGAATTGAAATAGATGATTGAACTAAAATAGGACATAAAAAAGTTCTTTTTGAGATGTGTATTCATTGCCTCCAGTGACAGAAAATATAAACACTGGAAGTGCAGAAAATTTGACATATATAACTATAAAAGATTCATGAAGCTTCTTAATTCAGAAAAAAGAAATATTTGGAATTGCTTTCAGGTAATGTAAAAATGTAAATGATGGAAATAGAAATGATGACATCACTCAGTGTTTAACAGTTAAAGTAGACTACTAATAGAAACCAGCTTCTATGCACCTATTCATTTTCTTATTCACTATAACTGTTTGTCATAAATGAAACCTGAACAGCGTAGACCCATGACAATGCACTAGGCAAAGAGGAGTGCATTTAAATAAAATTACACTGTATTTATGTGTCCATTTGCATTGTAATTGAAATGGTAATTTGATGGCTAACTACTAAATTATCCTAGAGATAGAATATGTACTGAAAAATTTATAGTTCCAATTGTAATCTGACAGCATTTTATAAATGGTTTGAATAAATAGATGAATATATGATATATGAAAGAAAATATATGGCACAAAATTACATTAATCTTTAATGTTAGTTTTCTAATTATTTTATTCCAATATTAAGAATGATTAGAATTCCATTTAATTTAGAATATTTTCAAACAAGAGAAAGATATTTTCTAACTCTTAAATTAACCATGTATGTTTTTCTTTTGTTTTAAAATCAACATTAAAAGTATCTCAGCAGTATGATTAAAATGTGATTTCTAGAATATACAAAAATATTTGACTGTCCTTTGCAATGAAGTTTCCTAATACCTTGAGAAGTGACCAAAGAAAATAAAAAATAAAATGAAGAAGAATAGTCATATTTAACAAAACTTTGTTATTAATTTCTTTCATCTATTGTCAGAAAGTCAATAATACTTGGTGGTAAATAATTAATTGTGGGAGTTCAAAGAACAAAACATATGATGACTCAAGATACCTTTATTTTCTTTCTCAAAGTATAGAATTTTGGGCCTTTTAGCTGCAGTATGAAGTTGGATGTTTCCCTGTAGTGAATTGGAGTCAGATTTGTATCCTGTGTTTTAGCATTAGAAGCAGAGAGAATAATCTTGTTGTATCTTCATATTTGACATTAAATAAAAGAGATACCTATGATCCTTCTGCTAATAGTAGAAGTAATTTGAATAAAAACTACATGGTATTAAATATTCTTTCCCCTAGGCATTTTTATATATTATATTGGGTATGAGTTTCATAACGTGAATTGATTATCTCATTCCCTATATGGTAATGAGGCTGAGTGAGCCTCCTTGACATATGGTAGAACCAAATCACAATTCATTCGATTAAGCACTGGCAGTAGAATACAAAGAGCATAGACATCTAGTTCAGAAGCCTGCTCTCTCATAGGATTAACACATTTGAGTTAGTTCTTTTCAAATTTCGCTGCTGGTAAGGATTAAGTAGTTTCCTGTAATGAGCAGCAAAGTACTCCACTCCATGTGTTATTATTGTTAGTGAATAAATACAGGGAAACGTCTGCATTTCAATATTACTGAAATAATATATCACTATCAATCATAGAGTGGAGATGAAAAGCTATGGGGTAGTTGGATTTTTGAATCAGTGCATTTGGATAACAGATTTATTGTACTAGAATTTTCAGAAATTTCTTAAATGTACCAAACATACTTCAACTAATGAACTATAAATTTTTTGTGAAGCATTATTCCCATTATTTATGAATTATAATATCAAATTATTTAAATAATTTTGAAAAATGTTGAAAATGTTTTCTGTCTTAAAGTATTGAATATTGCCTAAAACGTAATATTTAATGTAAAAATTTTTAAGTACATCCATGTTTTAGTATGCAAAATCGTGTTTACCACATTTTCTTTGTAGAACAAATAACCTAAATAAATTAATCTTTTATTTTTAGTTAATTCTTGACTTGAATACCAATATCATAAATCTATGTATTAGAAATCAAACAAAGGTGTGTGACTAAAAAAGGGTCATGACTGAAAGGTTTTAAGAAGCCTTAGCTTAGAGCAATACTGACTTTAGGGATCATTTAACATTACTGGCTGAGTCAACTTGTGGTACCAGTGAACATCTCAGCTTGAAGTTATATACACTACTTAGAATGCTTAACTCTATACTACTGTGGTTTACATTTGAATCTTTTACAAAGAAGTATATTTCATTGTATAATATTTTATGCTTAATGTAACTAAGAATTAAGTAGTAACAAATTTACTATTTCTCAAAATTATGTCCACAAAATAATGCTCAACTATTATTATACAATTTTTCTCTACCCTACATGCTGACTGTACAACATTAATATATAGGTGGTGATATTTATCATTTACTCTCCTAAAATCATGAAGCAAATTATGATCACCAGCAATACCATAAACTACAGTTTATGACAATGGGAAATGAATTTTGTATGCATTAATCTCCAGAGATTCTTATCTGCTACAGTAATCCTGTGATTCTAATGTGTTACTCTGAATTTCCCAGGTTGTGAGTTAAAATTCAAACTGATGATAGCTGGAGGAGTACCCTTTGAATTCAGTAACATTAGATGAGGCCAAGAAGATGAGAATATAATGTTGGTACTCGTAGATTTATAAGGCAGAAGTGTGGCATCGCTATTTCTCTCTCAATTTGTATTATGGTTTGTAAATAATATGTCCAAGAAAAGCCATATGTAAAGAGGTTGGACATCAGCTGAAAGCCTTTGGAGAAAGGATCATATCATGAGAAACTAACATAATCCATCAATAAATTCATAGCTTAATGATATATTAAGTATTTTGGGTCAAGCTAGAGGAAGTAAAACACTGTAGGTTTGACTATGAAGCATACATCTTCAAAGGTGAGGGAAATCATCTGTCTTGAGCTCTGTACCTTCTGTATATTTCTGTCATTTTCCCTACTCTCTTATTTCTCAAAACCATCAGATAAGCAATTTGTTCCATCACTACATTTTCTACATTATATTGCTCCTTTTATGATGTTCTTCCCCATTTTGAGTCCAAAAGCCATGAAGCCAGCTGATGACAAATGGACGGGAGCCCTTGAAAACCTGGAATATTATAAGCCTTTAGTACTTCATGTTGCTCTCTGTTGGATATTTTTCTTATAGTGGTGCGAAGCAATCATACCATGTAATGCCCTCTATCATAGTTTTGTTTTAATGACTACTCCATCAAGTAATATAGTCAGTCATACTTTCAGATTTCTCAGCCTCCACAATGACAAATAATAAATTGATTTTCCTTATAAATTATCCAATATCAGGTATTTAGTTATAGAAACAGAAAACATTAATCCAGTTGACACTTCTTGCATTATTTGCCCCTCTCCTCTTGTACCCCTAAAACATCTGTATTTCCTTGGTAGGGATTACTTTCAACAGCGTCCAGTACAAAAGCTGAGTTGTACTTCAAAGAGGTCAATTTGGGTGATATGCCCACTCCAGGTTTGAACACATTTTATTACCTGGATTCATTCTCTAGCCCTACAGCCAGGGATAGAGCAATCAAATTCTATTAAGTACAAAGTATAGTGCTGAGTGACTCAAAGAGGAAAATACAGCCACCCCAATAAAATGTCATTATGTTGTCTAGAATGACAAGTCCTGGAATCTGTGAACAAAGCTTCTGCAATGCTGGCTACACTGCAGAGTTAAAGAAGAAATATTCCATGTTTTATGTATGTAGATTTAGCACACAAATTAGTGAGGTTTATTCATTGTTAATCTAATATTAAAAGTGGACACTAGACCTGAAATTTTCTGGTAAAAAGAAACCACTATCCATAGAAAGAGCCTTAATAGTGTTTATACTTTAAATTTGAGGAAACCATAACTTTGGTCATTTCTAGTAAATGTTTGTGGGAGAGGAAATCAAATGTAATCTTTGTCAGTCAAACATGTCAACTAAGCTACAGCCACATGGAAACAAAATGATCAAAATGGCAATTGAGTAACTAAATAATCAAGTTGTCTATTTCATTTCTTCACTTCCTTTGTAATATTTGCTTTTAAAGCCATCACAGAAATGTATTATTTTAGGTTGATATTTTTCGGCTCACAAAAATGTGAGCTCAGAGAAATTATTTAATGTTTTATCTTATATCTGATTTTTAATTGACAATAATTATGATAGTCTCCATCTTAAATAATTATTTTTATTCAAGTATAAGAATTGTACATTTTTACAGTATTTGTTAATTTTGTGTTTTAACAGACATTCACATTCACAAACTCTCTAGTTTGTCCAAGTTGCAATGGGATAAATACATTTTATTCCAAATATATGATTCTATTTTGGAGTAATATCTTTCACTTATAATTTAAGGTCTGCAAAATTGATCAGCATGTAGAGGCACTCATATGCCAGTCAGACATCCTTAGTTCAATCAACAATTATCACTAAGTGAAAGAAAATACAGATTCCTGTAAGGTGTCTTTTGGCCTCCACGTGCACCAGTTGGCATACATGCACTACACACAGAAGTGCACAAATTTACACACTTAAGAAGTAAAATTAGACAGATATATAAAAATCTAGTTCTATGTATTGGAAACAGCAATTTCAGCAAGTGTTGTCTTCTCTCTCCTAGGTGGAGTGAAAATTTTCCTTCAATAGAAAACCATTAATCAGAATCAACACAAATATTTATTAAAATTTCTATGAATAAAGAGTAACAAGAGCTAACACTTTTCCATGTGCCAGTATGGTAAACTTCATCACCTTCAATCCCTTACTCAAACGCTTTGAGCAGTTCCACAAGAACCATTGAATAAAACAGAATACAACAAAACAGAACAAGTCTATGGCTCATGATCTCCTAATACAATTTGATTTTGCTGCAAGGCCTATCTCATCATCTAACATATTACATATTAATTTATATCTTACTCTAATGTAAATTTTATGAATACAGAAACATTGTTATTATTTCTAAGCATTTATATATAGTAGTCAATAAGTTTCCAGTTGGTACTTAACTGATTTTCTATTTATTCATTCATCCTATAAACATATCAACTTATAATATTCTCAGGATTTTACAGTTGTAGTGATGTTATAATTTACTATTTGCAAAGGCTGATAAAAATTTCCATCTTATTGAGGAATTGTGTTATATCAAAGAATATTAAAGCAGGCTACATATGGCTTAATTTAAAACACTTCTTCAAAGTGTAATTTACTTCATGTCACTTATTAAGTATAAGGAGTTTTGTAAATATTTACTGTTCTAGGGAAACAAAAGTATTGGTGTTTCTTTAAAATAGTTTTAATTTAGATCTAAAAACATTCCATGGCAGGAAAAAATGCTGATTTTTTAAAAAGTAGAACTAAGAAAAAAGGAAAAAAAAATAGAGAGAAAGCTAAATTTAGAAAGAAACATACCATTCCCTATACTCTCTTTTCTGATCCAGAGAAAATATCTTTGTTTAGGCCTTGATTAGTTGGTTTCCACTGAGTGCAAATTTCCATACCACCGTGTACACAGAAGGCAATACTAGATGACATCTTCAAGTTTCATTACTGAAGTTCTACTGCATTTTTAGTACCAGGTAGATATGTTTTAAGGATTAAACAAGGATCAAGAAAGATCCCACCCAAAAAAATTGTCATGTATCCACTCTGGGTCATGCATCACTGGGAGGGGAGCCCCTTGGTCCTGTGGAGGTTTGATGACCCAGGATAGGGGAAGGCCAGGCCACTGGGGTAGGAGCGGATAGGCAGGTGGAGGAGCACCCACATAGAGGCAGGCGAGGGAGGAGGGAGATAGGGGGCTTGTGGAGGGGAAACTTGGATGGGAGATAACATTTAAAATGTAAATAAATAAAATAACAAACTAAAAAAATTGTCATATATCTAAAATGTTAATGGAATCAATGTCCAGAATTTTGGTGTCTGTTTATAATAAAATTTGAAACTAAAAAGTACACATTCTATGTTACTTGATAAACCCAAGGTAATCCTCTTCTATCGTAGGGGCTGAAATTATACCAACATTGCTGATCAAAATGTTTCATTATATTTATTTCACAAGTTAGTTCTGTGTTATTAAGTTTGAATGAGACAAACAATACCTTCTTTTGATCAGAATAGCTTAGTAGCTAACATTAAATAACTATTTTATAATTCTAACTATATGATATTACAAAAATGCTCAGAATGATATTATATTAAGAAATGAAAGGAAAGTTCACATTAAAAATAGGTCCAGAATTATATACATAGGTGTGTTTGTTGTTGCTGTTATTGTGTGTATGTATTTGTGTGTATATTTTATTCATTTACTTATTATCTATAGAAGAGCATTGCTACATATGTGTCATGGCACATATGTGGAAGTTAGACTCAGAGAATAATTTTGGGGAATAGATTCTCTTCTCTCATCCTGTGAATGTCCGGGATTAAATTCAGGATATAAAGTTTAGATTCTAGTGCCTTTATTCACTGAGCCATCTTCTCACTGCCACAATTGGTTTCAATTTTAAAATAACATTTCATTAAATTTATGATTATGTTTAATTTCAGAATACACACAAATTGTTCAGAAAAAGCAAGAAGAGCAAATACAAAGAAAATGAAACATGAATTTACATGAAGATTTCAATGAATAGACTAACCCTTGACTAGATAAACCTCAGAAGCCAACAAGTTTTGTTGACATTCCCTAGAAAAGTAAATGAATTGTCTAAGATAGACATTTACAGCAGTGCATATCTACAATAACAATAAGATTAGCAGAAATATACTAATCATTCACTTAATAGAAAATAAGAGAGGCAAAATAAAGATGAGGTTGGAAGTATATAAAACTAAAAGAAGAATATGAGAGAATGGTGCAAACAAGTTGCTCCTGGGTCAAACAAGATGACTCCTCAGCAATAACAGTGTTTGATGCCAGTCTGATGAGTTGAGTTTAATCCTTAGGATGCACATGGTGAGAGATATCCCCCTCTAACAAGATGCCCATGAAGTTGCACAGGACAGCACTAGAAAATATGGCCTTCCACCTATTATCTTAAAAACTAATAAATATAAAAATAATTTTAAAATTCTACAAAGAGTTGATTTTTAAAAATAGATAAAATTGATAAACTCCTCCCAATACAAACCAAAAGAAATGGTGAAAATATCTAAATTAACAAAATATTACTTGAAAAAGTGCTCTTTTAAAAACAGAAACTAATGGAATCCAGAGGATTATTTGGTAATATTTTTAACAGTTATGTTTCAATAAATGTGAAAATATAGTTGTAATGGACATGTGTCTAGACATAAGTGACATGTTAAAATTTAACCAACAATATATAAGTCCCCAAGAATACCAAATACATACAATAGGATTGAAGTTGTAATTAAAAATTCCTACAACAGGAAACTTCAGTACAGGGCAAATCCACTGCCAATGTCTAGCAGATCTTTAAAGAATAACAAATACAGGTGCTGGAGAGATGGCTTAGCTGGAGAGAACATTTTTCCAGAACAACCAGGTTATGTTCTTCGCTAACACAAGGAGGCTCACTATCATATGTAATGCCAGTCTCAGAATATCTGATGCCTTTTTCTGACCTCTGTAGGCATTCAACATGCATGATACAAGAAAATACCCATGCACTCTTTTACAAAAGAAGAATGAGCACAAATTATCTACAAACTATGCCATTAAAAAGAAAGGGAAGCAATGATTCAAACCTCATCCTGTAAGCTATTCTTATCATGTTAACAAGATTCAAATGAGAAGCACAACAAACTACAGATCAATTTCACTGATAACGTACATTTAGAACTCCATAATAAATACCAGTAAAATGAATGCAAGAGCACACTAAAAGATCATGTTACAATCAAGTTGCATATGGTGTCTGAACTGTTTGGTTTTGTGTGTCAACTTGATACAAGCTGGAGTTGTCACAGAAAGTAGTTTCAGTTGATAGCATGCCTCCATGAGATTCACATGTAGGGCATTTTCTCAATTAGTGATCAAGAGGGAAGGGCCCCTTGTGGGTGATATCATCCCTGGGCTAGTAGTCTTAGGTTCTATAAGAGAGCAAGCTGAGCAAGCCAGGGGAAACAAGCCAGTAAGAAACATCCCTCCATGGCCTCTGCATTACTTACTGCTTCCTGACCTGCTTGAGTTTTAGTCCTGATTTCCTTTAGTGATGAACAGCAACATGGAAGAGTTAGCTGAATAAATCCTTTCCTCCCCAACTTGTTTCTTAGTCATGATGTTTGGGCAGGAAAAGAAAGCCTGACTAAGAAAAATTGGTACCAGGAGTGGGGTATTTCTGTGACAACTGACCATGTTTTGGGGAGGACTGAGGAAAGACTTTGGAACTTTGGGCTAGAAGATACATTTGGTGCTAAGAGCTCTGTGCGATGTCGTATAGGAGCTTGGAAGATAAGGTTGAGAACAGTGCAGAATATGGAGGCCTAGCTTGTGAAATTTCAAAGGGAAGATACTCTTATTAGGGCCATTGCTATTTTGATTGCGAAGATTCTGTGGTTTTTATTAACTGGGGCTGAAGAATCAGCTGTGACTTTCAAGATACCAAAACTACTAAAGCATAAACTTTGCATTACTGGAACTATTGATGCTGGTTAGCTAGAGCTAAGAAATTAGTGGTGTTTAAGAAGAGACCAGCATCATTGAGGTGACATCTTCTGGGAAGTGTTTTCTGAGAGAACAAAGAGGCTCTATTCCAGAAATAGCCAAGGTTGTACCTTGTGATGTGGCTGAACTTGTTAATGTGTAAGAGTCATCCAGGTGGTACTGGTTTTGAAGGCATGAAGGGGTCATGAAGAGCAGCTGAGGCTTGGCACTGTGAGAAGCTACTGAAGGCCATTGGTGAAGTTGCAGCCTCAGTTGCAATTGATGGCCCAGGACTGAACGGGTCATGCAAAGGAGTTGAGGCTTTGCACCATGAAGAGAGCCTATGAGAGACTATAGGTGAAGCCTAGTTACTATGTAAGACAGCAGTGTTTTGGAGATCCCAGTACCATGAGATGACCACCAAAGACAGCAGCATCAGTGGAATACAGGCAGCTGGAGCCTAGAAGACAAGGTGTGTGCTACAAAAGGCAGATGAAGAAGTGACTCAAGCCCTTGGAGGAATCCAGAAGATCATGGGTGAATCCCAGATATTGGATGGTTGGAGTTTGATTTTGCTTTTTATTGTGACTGTGCCCTGATATTTTTCCCTCTTGAAGAAAGAAGGTATTTTAGTGGAACCCACAGTTAAGAGACTTTGAACATTTAAAAACCTTGAATTTTA
This sequence comes from Uromys caudimaculatus, assembly GCA_028551405.1. Lineage (NCBI taxonomy): Eukaryota > Metazoa > Chordata > Mammalia > Rodentia > Muridae > Uromys > Uromys caudimaculatus. The sequence goes on from JAPYYD010005957.1 coordinate 11,322, forward strand.
AAAGATAGTGGATATTTTAAAGGGATTGAACTTTAAATATGCAAGACTGTGGGACTTTTAAAGTTATTTAGATCTTGGGTATGAACAAAAAAGTAAGGGTCAAGGCTTAATGGTAATGTGTTTGTGTGTTAAGTTGACAAGGGGTCAATTGTACTGGCTAGTTTTGTGTGTCAACTTGATACAAGCTGGAATTATCACAGAGAAAGGAGCTTCAGTTGAGAGAATGCCTCCATGGGATCCAGCGGTAAGGCATTTTCTCCATTAGTGAT
>JAPYYD010005958.1:0-11588 GCA_028551405.1 Uromys caudimaculatus
GACCCCAATGCATTGGTCCTTCTCACCACCCCCGAATTAAACCTCATGTGATTGCAGCAAGGACGGTCTTTCGTGAGTTCTTGGGGGGTCGCGCCATCCCGAGACTTGAGCGAGGGTCTCCCCAGCTCGGGGGTCTTTCAAGAGCAGCCCTTCTGTTTTTCTTGGACCATGACAGTACTGGATTATGAAAGAACCATGATTGTGAAATTGAACTTTCCTAGCAGTTTATTCTACAGACAGCCAAGTTCAGTCTTTATGACCATGACCTTGAAGAAGACAGAGTTCTGTTCATGCTGAACTTCTCTTGAGGAATAGATTTCTACAGCAGGAAGCTGCCTTGAAAAGGTCATGCCCCATCCAGTGACCAGGCAGGAGGATGGAGTAGCCTCTTGCCTGGGTGCCAGAAAAACAAACAAAAGTGACAGCGTATCTTCAAACACATGCCTCTGGCACAGGGATGGTCTTGCCAACTTGCAGATGGAACCCATTTGGAATGAGACAATTCTGAATGGCTCCAGAGCTCACCAGAGATCTGTGGTTACCTTTCGTGTGACTGAGAGTCTCTTCTGCCTCTTTCTGTGCCCAGACTGTTTCTTGCATTCCACATAGCACCCATTTTGTTCCGCCTGTAAACCCATGCTCCAAAAACACTCTTCTCCACAGCCACCGTTTGAGATCTACAGTCATCTGAGGATGATGGTCTGAGCTGGGGTGCTTTTTCTTCAAAGAGATTATGGGTAATGCCCAGGAAGAGTTCGTTGTTGTGAGAGTAGAGTGATGGCAGGGCAAAATGGTACTGGCCTCCAACAACTGGAAACCGTACTGCTCAGTGTCCACGGGGCACAGGAAGTGTCCACTGCGGAGGGTCATCTGTCCCCCCTACCCCCACCCCTGCCATATAGCAGTGCTGATGTCAAGAAACGCTGGATCAGACATGTTTCCAGCAAGAGTGTTTCTAAGTATAAGGTCAGAAATTGATGTCACTCAGGTCAGCAGATAATGTTTAAGGTGAGCAGAATGGGCCATGACCACAAACTCCATTGTCCCTCCCCAACCTCATGACGTCTTCCTGTATTGCAACTGCTTTTTCATACCAGCACAGCCCCCATTATCAGTTATAAGCTGACACCACAGAAAACCCAGAACACCACCTCTCACTCTACTCGTGCTGTCTGTGTCTATAAAATCTCCCATCAGCTTAGGGGAAGAGAGCTTTCTGAACTAAGCAGCACCTTTGCTCCTGTTCTTAGCTGGGGAGTGCTTGCTTTCCTGCTATGGAGCTATTTTTTGTCCTCTCTTCAGTCCAGGCTGATCTTGGGTTATAAAAGTGTCACATTCAGCAAATAGTTGAGGTTGCAGGATATGCAGTCCCTTTGAAGCTCAGTGTTGACTCTGAAGAATCAGAGCTGTCACCCACTGAGGATCAAGCAGCTGGTGACTTCTGCACGCACATTCACCCTTCCCAGTTCTTTAAGAATGGGATACATTTCAGGGAGTTTCCGTCCCAGGCTGTGGTGGAGAAGTCAGTAGTGAAAGACACTAAAGGTGAGTTCTTACTTGGCACATTGGCTCTAAGTTATCTATTATCTGTTCAGTGAAGAAGGCAGACTAAAGAGGAGAGGCCACAGACAGGAAATGTGGCTGTGAGTGAGGAGTGAGATGCTCACAACCTTGAAGGAAAACCAGCAGTGGGCTGGGTCCCCCAAACAAAGCAGGCACTCTGAGGAGAGGAAACTGGTCAGCCATAGCTGATGCAGAGGAGAGGTCTTACAGTAAAGTAAGGGCAACAATGAACACTGGATTGGATTTTAAAAACTCAGAAAATTAAATGAGAGCTGAGACTGGTGGTGCAGGGTTACAAGGTGCCAGCTACTCAGGAGGCTGGTGCAATACATCTTCAAGTTCAAGAGTCTGACTCGAAAATCCAAAAGTGAAAGGAAGGCTGGGGTATATAGCACAGGGTAGACCACCACAAAGTCCTAGGTTCAATCCCCAGTGCAGAAGAATGAGAGGAGGAGTGGAGGAGGGGAGTTAAGAAGTAGAGGAGGAAGAGGGGAAGAATGAGGAGGGGGGAGGAAGAGGAGGAGAGGGAGGGGATGGGGGAGAAAGAGGGAGAAGAGGAGAAAGGGGAGAAAGAGGGGGAAGAGCAGGAAGGGGAGAAGGGGGGAAGAGGAGGGGGAGAGGAGGGGGAGAGGAGGGGGACGGGAGAAGTAGAGGAGGAAGAGGGGAAGAATAAGGAGGAGGGGGGAAGAAGAGGAGGAGAGGGAGGGGATGGGGAGAAAAAGGGGGAAGAGCAGGAAGGGGAGAAGGGGGGAAGAGGAGGGGGAGAGGAAGGGATGGAAGAAGTAGAAGAGGAAGAGGGGAAGAATGAGGAGGGGCAGCAAAGGGAGAGGAGGGGAAGGAGGAGGGGGAGGAGGAGGGGAAGAGAGAGGGGGAGAAGGAGGGCAGACAGCTAGAGGGCTGCTCAGCGCTGACAGGACTTTACACCTTGGCGGCAGCACACGGATTAATAGCAGTCTGTTCAAATAGTCCCCAAAGGAGCACCCATCATCCACCATCTTCCTTTACTTGTGCCCCCACCTCACTCTAAATTTGAAGCCTTGAGATTTCATTATAAGAGTTTGTAGAGGGTTTTCACAGGTAAAAGGAAAGGTGTTGGGAAGAGAGCTGCTGGGAATGACCTTTCTCTGACTGCACTCATGGTCTCTGGAGCACACATACCTTTACCACAGTGGATATGGGCCTGCTCCTGGAGTACTACCCCTGGGTGAGCCTCCATTTACATTAAGTCTCAGTATTGCATGGACTGAAGTGGCTCCATTCCTTTGCCAGCAGTGCTAAAAGGCAAGCTAAGCCATTCTGCAGGGAGAGCAGTCAAAGCAACACATTCCATCCTCGACTGTGTCCGTGCTGTTCACAGCGTGGGGAAGCTCGTCTGGGGTCCTTAGGATTGCAGGCTACCCTTATTTTTTGCTAATGATCCCTGAAGCTGATTGTGACTTTGGTCCTGCGAGCCCAGGAAAGCAGACACTCAGGTTTGTTACACAGACCATGAAATCAATACAGAAAAACCTTGGGTTATAGGAGCCTGCTACTGCTCAGTGAATCACATCATGCAATATTTCCTAAAAGATAATGGGTTTCAAAACCCAGCATAAATCTTCTGTGGCAGGTTGGCTATTTGTCATGTTTTCTGGTGGTAGAATTACAGCAGCTTCAATAAAATCCACTTGGAGGCTGGGTCAGAGATTAATATCTGATAAAATCATGGTCTCAGGACCACAAGAAGTGAAGTGCAGGGGAGGAAAGCGAGTTTGCAATTACCCCAGGGTTCTAGCAACCCTCATACCAAATGTTGGCTTTGAAATCGATCAAAATTTTAACAAAGAACAACATGACGTGGGGCTTGTGTATCAAGCACTGTAAAGTGAAAGTATGTTCTTGATATGGTAAACATGACTTCCACATGTGGACAAAGTTTAAGTTAAGTCTGCATAGCACAGCCAACCCTGATGCAAAGCAAACTGAGATTTGCATCTGTTGCTTATACCATTTTAACTCCTAGCTTTGTGTTGGAGTCCTTGACACAAAATGATTTCCTCCATGTTTTTCTTGACTTACTAGAAATATTTTCCCCATGACAAGTAAGATGAAATTGATTCTCTGATTAAATGACTCAGGTGAGTCCTTGGGAGTTAATTCTGCTTCTCCACGACAGATGAGTCTGCGAGGTTTATTGAGCCTCCTCTGGGCAAGAGGTTATTTACAAGGTGTTACATGAACCTGTGAGAACAATAACTTGGTGGCCTTCCTAGCACATCCATATTTGGAATTCAGCCACTATTTCTGTCCCCATGCCAGTCTGACACTTAATTCTCTCAATGTTATGGAGACAGAGAAAGTTGTCTTGACAACCGTTTGGAAAAAAAGTCAACCTGAGAGATTTACTTAACTTAAAACTACAGTTTTAGCAATTAACGGTGGGTGCCATCTCTCCTAGTTTAGAAAACTGTCTGGTAGAACTCCCTTTTTTCAAATAATAAATTAAAAAATTATAAGTAGTAAATACAGAATGCTATGGTGCACTAACAAGGAGAGTACAAGAAAAGCACAGAAAACCATCTCCCCCCAGCCCGCTCCAACCTCCACACAGAACCACGGCCCCAGTTTCCTGTGTACTGCCAGAGATGTTAAATACATCTGAAGGAAAAATAGCTATATAATGCCCCGCCCCTCTCTGTCAATATAAATAGTGGCATGCCAAGTACACTGTCATGAAAAACTTACGAATGATATCTCTCGAAGATTCTTGCATACTTACCAGGATGAAAGAAGTGACTCCAGTTTTTAAATGGCTCCTGTCTTTAATTAATCATGCAACTACACCATAATTAACATAATCAGTTTCTTGTTGATGGCTTAACTTATACTCTTTGGTTATAATGTACAGTGCACAAAGGATACCTTGGCCTAAGTGTCACCTTACCTATGTAGTGGCATGTGGATAGGAATAACTGCTGGACTGGGGAGTCACTGAGGCGTCTTAAGTTTTGACAAGTACCGACAAGGTGCCCTCCACAGCGTGTGTAAGTTCCCATCTGCAGTGTATGAGCAGGCTAGGTCCAGTCCCACCCAAATAATACGCTGTTTCCCAAGCCTTTCTGACCTTTTTTCCCTTGTCAGTGTAAGAATGGATGCAGACTTCCATCTCAGTGACTTCTGAGAAATGGAAAGGCAGGTAAATTAAGAGCTCAATGGGGCTGGGGTCCAGGCTTTCCTCTCAGTCCGAAACCTTTCCCTCAGAGGGTTCACAAGCGACACACAGAGGCTGTTTACAGTATAAATGGAGATATGGGTGCATGAATGGGGTGGCTTGATGTTGACGGAATGGTTACTGTTTTCTTCTTCCCAGTGTTGGGGATCAAACTCAGGGCCCTGTGCATGTTAGGCCAGCTCTCCAGCGCTGAGCTGCACCCACAGGATTGCTGATTTTATTTAATCTTTTTTATAAAAAGTGTGTTCAAACACTGTTTTGAGTTTGGGGATTTCTTTTCTTCTATATCCTGGGCTGATGTATTTTTCTAACTCAAGGATGTTTGTGTATTAAAGCCCTGGAAAGCTGTACTGGGCTTGTTCCTTCTGTCGTTTGGGAGAATTCTTTGTTGAGTCTCTTTGATTGCCCTGTCCCAGAAATCATTCCCTCTCCCCTTCTCTCAGGTCTTGTTTAATGTTTGGATGGCAGTGGAGGAAGCCATGCTGCCTTCTTGGGCCTAGCGATGCTGGGAATGGTTTTTCTTTCTCTATTACCAAGGTTCTGAGTTGAGGGCACATTGTGTTATTTTGGAATAATAATTTGTTTAATCTAATTCCTTTTAATTAAGAGTGTTTATAAAAATTAAAAAGAGTAATAGTGATTCTTATTAAGTGTGGATCAAAGACCTTAATGTGAGATCCCAAACTCTGAAACTGCCAGAGGGAAACATTGGCAAAAACATTTCGAAATGTAGGAACAAACAAAGGCTTTGTGAAAGGTGACAATAGCTCAGAAATACTTGTAAGAACTGAAAAAAGTCAGGTTACATAAAATTAAAATTGTGGTTTCCGTGTGCATATCTATCTATCTATCTATCTATCTATCTATCTATCTATCTATCTATCTATGAATGAGACATCCCATTATACTTCTGGCAGAGGAGTAATATCTTGAATCTATAAAGAACACAAAAAATTAAACACCAACCCCCTAAATCATCTAGTAATAAGTGGGCAAATAAACTGCACAAAGGAAGAAATATAAATGGTCAACATATGTATGAAAGATGCTCAATATTCTTAGATACCAAGGAAATGCAAATTAGAATTATATTGAGAGTCTCTCTCACTCTGGTGTGAATGACCATCGTGAGAGAGCAGCTGATAAGAACAGTGGCAAGGATTCCCATGCTCGAACGCAGCCCGGAAGCAGAAAGGAGGCTACTTCGGAAGAGGAGAAGGACCAACATGATGATGAATCAGAGGCAGGGGAGGGTAGTTGGTGACCTGGACATGAGCAAGGTAGAGTGATGCATATGAACGAAGGTATCGCCACGAAAGCGACTATCGTATGGCAATTAAAAGCTGATTTAAAGCAAGATGAATACTGAGTCTTGAAAAATTAAACACAGAATTATGATCTTTGTAACTCCATTGTTGAGCAGATACTCAGAAAAATTAAAATCATGAGCTTGAGCAGATATTTGAAGGCACATTTTTCCAATATGAAAAGGAGAAAGTATCCCCGCTGCCCATGGATGAACAGATAAACAAAACGCGATCTACACATAGGAGGGGCCATCATTCGCCAGACAGGAAGGTTGTTTTGATGAAGACTACGTATGGATGGACCCAGAGACATTGTTCTAAGTGAAATGGATGCTTATGATACACTTCCGTTTGTGTAAGGATTCTGGACTCGGCCAATTAACAGAGACAAAACGTAACACACTGGTTGCCAGGGGAGCAGGAATTGCAGGAAGTCAGGTTATTGGCTGCAGAGCTTCACTTGGAGAGATGAAAATTTTCTGATATGCATGGTGGCGATGTGTACCCAACAATACAAGTGTATTTAATGTCATTGACCTGCACTTTTAAAATACAGTGGTAAATTTGATGTTATGTGTATTTGAGTACCACAAAAAGGACAATGAGCTTTGTCAAATCTATATTCAGCATGCATATAGGGGACCATGTGAGCCACCCTTTGGTCCCCAAACATAGTGAATTAAGCTGATAGACGGTCTAATACTGAGTTCTTCCATTTCTCAGCTTCTCCCTGACTAGAATTGACCTAGTTCTTTTTTAGTGCTGTTGTTGGCCCGTGTCTGTGTTGTCAGCAGCCTGCAGGTGAAGGCAGGACTGTAAACTCTACTCTGGAGTCCAGAGTGGACTCTCTACTCCAAAGACTCCCTCCTCAGAAAAGGCACAGAACAACTGTACTGCTGGTCGTTACTGTCACATACAGGATTAAAAACTTGAAGCTCACAAGTGAGATTTTGGCTCCTCCCCCTTCCTTCTCCTTCCCTCCCTCCCTTCTTTCCTTCATTCCTGTTATGCTAGATCCTGCATGCTCTTCTTATCGATCCCCTTAATAGTTTTACTTTTCTCCAGCTTAACTATATCAACATCTCCAGAATCTTTCAACTGCATTCCTGCTTAGTCACAACATTCTGAAGGTCTTGTCCTGTTGATAAGTTACTCCCAGCCTTATCTGGCCTCAATGGGAGAGGATGCTCTGAATCCTGTAGACTAGATGCCCCAGGGAAGGGAGATACCTGGGGTGGGGTGGAGGCTGGGGAGAAAGCATCCTCTCAGAGCCAAAGGGGAGGGGGGATGGGATGAAGAATTCTGGGAGGGGTGACTGGGAGGGAGGCAACATTTGGAATGTAAATAAATAAACTAATTTCAAAATATATAATAAAAACAAACTAAGACGAACAAAAGGATATAGTCTCCAGAAGAGGCGCTGAGCTCTTTAATGCTGCTGGTGGACAAACCAGATGATGGTCAGGGAGAGGCAAAGGCACTTGCTGCGCAAGCCCGACCACCCGAGTTCAATCCCTACAACCCAAGCAAAGGTGGGAGAGGATCCTCGACTACACAGAGATGTCCTCTGACCTCCATTAAATGCACCATGGCATACTTGCATGCACATAGAAATCAGAGAGAGAGAGAGAGAGAGAGAGAGAGAGAGAGAGAGAGAGAGAGAGAGAGAGAGAGGGAGAGAGAGGAGCAAGGCTTCTTATCCAGGGTATATCTTATGTATAGGAAAGAAGCCATGGCAGAGTCTGAGCTGAGGGAAATGGAGAAGCCAGTGACTGACCTGGAGGCAATCAGATGAGTACTATGAAGGAAGCCTGCCCAAGGAGCTCCTGGGGACATGGGGGAAGCCTTCTGTGCAGAAATCTTCTCTTCTCCTTTTGTACGATTCAGTTATCTCCTGAGAGCTGCAGAGGATGTGTTCCAGGGCACCCACCCCCTCAAGGATGGCAAAGCCCTCACATGTTTACGTCCATTGTATAAAATGCTGTAGTATTTGCATAATCTTCACAGGTGCTGTGTACTTTTAAATCACCTCCAGATAATGTATAACACCATAAAATGCAAATTGTATGTAAAGCTTTGTGCTACTATGTTGTTTAGGGAATCATCATCAGAGAATCAGCATGTGCATAGTTACAACCCATAAGATACTGTTTCAAATGCTTTTGGACTGGAATTCACTGAGCTCACAAATGTGGACTTCAGAGCTAAGGGACTCACAGGTAGGTAGGTCCTTCACCTAAGCTCAGAACTGGTGTATAGATCACAGTGGACAAAAGTCTCTCCTTACATTTCCTAGTTTATGCCTTCTGTGAGATCCTAGACTCTCATAAGTTCCCCCACAGAGTCTTAATCATCTGCATGACTCTAAGGCAGCCAATGGTGATGCCAACAAAGGACTGAGTCCAGTGTCCAGTCTGCTATGGGGACATCCTCTGGGCACAATGCTAGGGAGCCTGGGATAAGGGGGTCTTCTTGGCCAATCGCAGGGAGTGACCAATAACCTTGTGTTGCTTATTTAGTGTAGGTCTCAATACAAAATGCTGCTCCTGAGTCTCCATTAAAATTTCCTGTTTCTTCAAGCTTTGTCTTTCTGCCAGAACTGGCAGTAGAAATGTCAACTCATGCCAATCAGGCCGCTTGAAAGTCGTACATTTTCCTCAGCTCTCTGCATATGATCCAGGGGAGAATTGCAGCTTCTGCCACTTCAATATGTCACCCGGAGTTACACTGTGTGAAATCTTGAAGGTCCAGAAGATTCTCCACCAAACTTAGTGCAGGCTTGTGGCCCTCTTGAGTCACAGCAGCCAGAGGCCTGCTGTCTGCTCGTAAAAATGACAGTCGATTGGGAATGGGACAGTCATACTTGGTTACCTCTTGCTCCTTTCCTTGCTCCCTAGGACCTGCATACAAAAGGAATGGCCTGCATCTTAGACAGAGCATTCCCTCACCCCCAGCCCCAACCTGGTGAGTGAAAACACAGACACTGGAAAATGAAATCAATTCTACAACCAATTCTATAGTAATATATTCTAAGTAAAATGCAAGATGGCTGGTCCTTCATAGCATGGGTTCTATACCCATGGATCAGTCAACTGCAGATGGAAATTTTTATGGTGGGAAAGGAATGCTTCTGTCCTGAACACGTACAGACTCTTGTTCTTGCCATATTCTCTAAATAATGCTGCATAAGAACAGTTCCCATCACACTCCCAATGTATTCTATATTATAAATAATCTAGACATGATTTAAAGTATACTGCAGGATTTTCATAGGTTGTATCCAAATACTTCTCCACTATATCTGAGGGATTTGAGCATTGGTCAGTCACTGACGGATATTGAGGATATACTGAGTGGAACACATTCAAATTCTTTTCCAGAGGATTAGCTACAAGAGCCAGACACTAATGTGGGTTTTGGAATACATTGGCTTAGTGTAATTATAAATGTACATAAACTAGTGATTCATGAGCTTTCAAATTATACATCTGTATTTAATTTTATGTTGAAGTGTTTTTAAATCCTCAGAAAATGATGTTACCAAATGTTTCTGGCTCACTAAACCTTCTACTTTTTAAAAAGTCTTAATCAAAGGCAAAGACTCATCCAACACCTTCACATAAAATTTGATGAGTGGAAGATACTTTCTGGTAATGTAAATATATTGGGCTGAAGGAATTCAGGGAGAAACCTCATGAATTTTAAACACAATAACCCACCAAATGGATTGTTGCTGTTTTGAGTTTTGGCTTACGCAGGTTGTAAGAAAAAAGCAGGAAGTGGTTGTGAATGAGCAGGTTAGTCCATCCTGTTATCAATTCCTACCTCTACCCCACTCCCGCTCACCCCCACCCTCACCCCACCCCCAATTATCACACTTTGCCTCCTGCCAGGGTAGAATACTTTTTGGCCTTTGCTGGCCAAAATGATCCTGTTGCAGTCAGAAATTCAACCAAGCATGCTGCCACTGGGTGGCACAATTGGAAGTCTGTAGAGATTGAACCTCTAAAGAAACCCCTTTCAGACCGGGATCTATAAACACCGCTGCTGCCCATCCTGATCGCGTTCTCTTCAGGACTGTTTATAAAACGGAGGAAGTCTGTGGCTTTTCAAAGAGTGTGGATTTCACTCTGGAAGTCTTTCTGTTGTGATTATACAAAATTAACTCGAGCCCCCTCCCCCACATCCCTTTTAAAGCTTATCTTCTTTTTGATCTGAGAATAGAAAGTAGTGAAGCCTGAGGTAGGTTTTGGATATGGTCGTGAACTTGTGGAAGAAGAAGCAGGAAATGTGGTCAGCCGCTGTTCTCCACTCCTGGAGGTGTAGAATGAATGGTAGGTACTGCCTGCGTGTAGCTGTTTTAACTTAACATTCAGTGAATTCAAAATTCCGACACTCAGTTACGGTAACCCTATTTTGAGCATGAAAAGGCCGATATGGTCGCACTCATACAATGCAGACAGAGCAGTTCTGCCCCACAGAAAGTTCAGTGAGAAAGAAAGGGTGATATGTGTTCATGCCACCTTGGGACACTGGGAGGCCATGCCTAGAAGTTCCGGTATGCAATGTCAGCTGCCCGGAGTCTGAGACAGGAAGCATATACTTCCAAGGCTGTGCTGGCCTCCCAGGACCAACAGGGTAAAGTCCCGACTGGATGAGAGAGCAAGCTGAGCATGTGCACCCTACACCTGCTTCCTGACTGCAGACAGTGTGAGCAGCAGCGTCTTCTGAGAGCGTGTGTGGTGGTGTCTCCTGTCACTGGGCATTCCCCATCATGATGAGCAGTGCCCCTCCAACTGTGGGCCACAATAAACTCTTTCTTAAGTTGCTCCTGTCACAGCAATGAGAAAGGTAAGGAGGCTACAGAGCAAGTTTGAAGCTAGTGGGAGCAACAGGGAGACCCTGCCTCAAAACAAAACAAAACAAAACAAACAAACAAACAAAAAAACAGGACAGGTTGGGAATGTAGCTTGAAGGGACGACATTTACCTAGCATTGATAAGGCTCTAGGTTCAATCCTCTTACAGGGGAAACAAAAAGACCCCAGTGTGCATTTGCTTAACACTTCCCTCTATGTTAAGTAGACATATTTTCATTCTTGTCGCATTGTGTTCCGGAAGAGGAAGTGTCAGAGCCAGAGTGGGCTAACACACAGGCTTTGGTAATAAGTTTGATTGACAAAATGACCTTCAAGTCAAATGTACATATTACATAATAATCAGTCCAGAATTGGTATTGCCAGGATTTGGGTGGTTAAAATACAGTTATTCCGTTGTTTCTGACCCCTCTAAGTCCATGTTCATGCCATGTATTTTTGAACCCTGTTATGTTTTTATGCTCCCTTTTCTGTTCTGTTTTTAACTTTGTTTCCTTTCAGTCCAACAGGGAGGGCAGCTCACCCTCCCCAGCCCTTAGCTCTCTGGGATTGCTTGGGACAGGCTTCCTGATGCTCCCATTGAGAATATCATATTTATCAGCTGAATGACTGGACTTTTTTTTTTTTTTTT
>JAPYYD010005959.1:0-11587 GCA_028551405.1 Uromys caudimaculatus
GGTGGACCCTCAGAAAAATGGACATAATACTACCTGAGAACCCAGCTATACCTCTCCTGGGCATATACCCAGAAGATGCTCCAACATGTAATATAGACACATGCTCCACTATGTTCATAGCAGCCATATTTATAATAGCCAGAAGCTGGAAACAACCCAGATGTCCCTCATCAGAGGAATGGATATAGAAAATGTGGTACATTTACACAACGGAGTACTACTCAGCTATTAAAAACAATGACTTTATGAAATTCACAGGCAAATGGATGGAACTTGAAAATATCATCCTGAGTGAGGTAACTCAGTCACAAAAGAACAAACATGGTAGGTACTCACTGATAAGTGGATATTAGCCCAAAAGTTTGGAATACCCAAGATTCAATTCACAGCAAACACTGGACTGAGCATGGGGTCTCGGATGGAGGAGTTGGAGAAGGGACTGAAGGAGCTGAGGGAGTTTGCAGCCCCATGGAGGGAGCAACATTGTCAACTGGCCTGAACCCCCAGTACTCCTGGAGACTGGACCACCAACCAAAGAATATACATAGAGGGACCCTTGGTGCTGTCTACATATGTGGCAGAGGAGGGCCTTGTTGGCCATCAGGGGTAGGAGAGGCCCTTGGGCCTGAGGGTGTTAGATGCCCCAGTATAGGGGAATGCCAGGGAGGGAAGACAGGAGTGGATGGGTGGGTGGGGGAATACCCTCATAAAGGCAGGGGTAGAGGGTAGGGATAAGGGGTTTCCAAAAGGGAGACCTGGAAAGGGGAAAACATTTTAAATATAAATAAATATCAAAAAATAAAAATAAAAAAATAACAGAGTCTGTTATTAGTTCTTGCCAATTTTCCTCAGTAGAGAATTGTGACTGTGTATCTATGTGCTGCTTTCTAATCCCTCTCACATACCTTCGTCCGCAAATACAACTACTGATCTTATATCACACATGTCGGTGTATGAAACCTGGAGAACATGATAGAAAAAATGGAAAATGTCACAGAGCATTTAACATAAGGTTAGGTATTCATACATCTTCTGAAACATCCAGGAATTGATTGGTATGAAGATAAGATCCTTCTTATTAAACATCAAAAATTGAAATTGTATAATCTAAGGAACGGGTACTTTGAAATGTCTTTATTTTTATCACATTTGTATTATTTTGTGCTTGTGTGCACATGTATGTGGTCAAATGTGTGCCATGGCATGCATGTGGAGGTCCGAGGACAACTTTCAGTATTACATTCTTTCCTTCCATCATGTGGGTTCATGGAGGTTTCAGGATCAAACTCAGCTTGTCAGGCTTGGCTGCACTGCTTTCACTCACTGAGCTATCTTCTCCATCCTCAAACTTCTTAGGGTGAAGTAGAACCCATGTTTCAACGACAAACTTCAGTTATACCATGGCATGTCCCCTGGGAGACTTTAGATTTCAAAACCACTGAATTATGGCAGTGAGTGCCTAGTGCCTCTGAGGTTTCTGTTCATGTTGGTGAGCAAACATCGTGAGAGCCATGACTGAGTTATCTTACATTCAGTATCTGTCATCTACAGTATTTTCTATACAGGTAAATTTAATCTGAATGTTTAAATGAAGTTGCGATTTAAAAGAAAATGGAAGATAGCTCATCACAAATATTAGGACAAAAGAATTAAATGGCCAAATAGTACACACAAATGGGAATGTGCCAATTTAGGTATTTGCATGTGTGTGTGCATGTGCGTGTGTATCTCTGTGTTTCTGTGTATATCTGTGTGTGTCTCTGTGTGTCTGTATGTGCGTGTACATGTGTGTGTATCTGTGTGTTTCTGTGTATATTTGTGTGTCTCTGTGTGTACCTGTGTGTGTGTACGTATGTACTCCCTGTTCTATGTGACAGTTCCTTTAAATCATGGTATCTCATTGATGCTGGAGCTAGGTTCGTGATCAGCAATCTTCAGCATTCTCCTACATCCATCCTTGAAGATGCTTGGGATTTTACAGAATTTTGTTTTGACCTTGGTGCTGGGATTAGAACTCTGATTGTCATACTTTCTAAGCAAGCACTTTTATCCCCCTGAAGCATTTCTCCAGACTGACCTAAGTCACTTCTATTTGTACTGGTGCTCAAACATGAGCTATGAGTTAAGGGTGGATAAAGGGGGCAGAGATAAGATGATAATAGCTAGCAGACATAATCAGTTGGCTATAGGCAAGCTCTATTTATTTCCCAAACACAATATTGTCTAGCATAACATGATTTTTAAATTTAAGCCACTATTAAGCATCAGGATTTTATATATATATATACAAATCCCCATTTTTTAAACTTGTCTTTGGAATGTGGAAGATCTTATGGCACTGGGCTTACATTCACACGTAGTAGCAACAATTGGCCAGAAATGTGACTAGCTGTTCCTCTGCACAGTGCATATATTTCTGGTTCCTCGCTGCTCCCAGAAGACCCACTCCAGGCATTCACTGTACCTTCCTACCTCCTAATGGCAGTTGGAACCCTGACAGACTGGCCTGAACGTCTGACATGTTTAGAGGAAAATGCTATTTTGAACGATGTGTCCTCTGCGACAATGCAAGAGAGAGAAAAAAATCTCTCCTAGAGCAGAGATGAGGAACAAACACCCCTGACACGGCGCCCAGAAAATGATGGGAATAGTGCTCCCATATCTGGTCATTCACATCTATATCAGTTTAACTGAGAAAAAAATGAAAGACTTAAATTTTAGCCCACCAACCAAGGAAAATGAGCTTTTTGGGTATAGGAGGCAGACAGGGGCTCTGTGATATCAAGTTCAAAGGATAGAACTCTTTCAGGTGAAAAGACACGCACTTGCAATTTTTAATATTCATTTTAAACACACACACACACACACACACACACACACACACACACACACACACACACACGAAAAAGGGGATGCCATTGTGGTGGTGTTTTATTTTCTTATTTTTACTATATCAATGGTCATTAAATTTCTGTAGCATTTTGTGAGTAGAAATCTCAGTTCAAACAGCAAACATCAATGCTCGAACTTAAGCTTCATTTTCTGGCATTTTCTACCTGGAGATGATACCGCTATTTTACTAAAATATTCAAATGGTTTTTCTAGTTATTCTAAATCCTTACAACTCTATAGGGACTTGAGATGTTTCCTCTTGAGAAACAAATTAACTCCATTATGGTTTAATTGTTCATGTATGCTAATAAATAACACTAAACGTCTGTTCCTATCTCTTTGTTGAGACTAAGAGTAGAGGGCTTATTAGAACATGGGTCGGTTTCAGAGGACGCTGAGTCCCTTAAATTATCATGGGAAAAAACAGCTCTGATTTCTTTGATGTGTCGCCCATCTTTCAGTAGGTCTGCTAACATTAGAGCACTCCATCTTTTTTCCTTCTCCACAGCACTTTCACATTCTGCAAGCTTGCCGTTACGTATGGCAATTAAGTCAATTTTAGGATATTTAGCTTAATGGAAGTGGGGACAAGGGTTGCTTCAAAATAAGGACAATCAGTGGATGGCTTTCCCTTTGGTAGCTACACTCCTCAAGGCTGTATGATTTCATAACACTGGCATGTGTGTTACAAGAGAAGTATCTAGGAATTTGCCAGAAATAGAGGAGCTATCCTTCATATTAGACATGTGTCCATAGATTGGAAATCTGACTACTTACAACCTGCCTTCCACACTAAATTCTGATGTTTGAAAACTATGCTACCTCTTTTGAAATTCTTACTTTGAGTCATTTTTATTTTTGGTAATCTGGGGAGATTTGCTTTGCTAGCCAGTGGGGTCTGAATGACCACCAAGCGTAGTGCTCACTGTCACTGTTTGTAACCATTGCTGTACACCTACATATCTCTCAGAGTGACTAAAAACCCATTTGTATTCTGTCAGGCTGGTTTGTTTTGTGGAAAGAGATCCAAAACTCAAAGTGGCTGACTCTGGTGAATGGATTTCTCTGATGAACTAGGTCACTACTGTACTAGTGTTTCTCTATATACTTGAAAATTACTTTCTGTAACCTGAAATTTTCAAGGGTTTGCTAGTTTTTGGATGTACTTCTTGTATGAGTGTACTCATGTGGAGGCCAGATTCGGAAGACAGATATCTTCCTCAGACACTATATGTACGTATGTATGTACGTATGTATGTACGTATGTATGTACGTATGTATGTATGTGTGTGTATGTATGTGTGTGTGTGTATATATCCTTATTCAACAAGCTCTTTACTGGTGGAGGGATCTCCCAGCATCTGGAGTAAATTTAAATATTGAATTCTTTTATATTTCTAATATGGATAATACTGAGGTTTATTAGAAACATGGCTTTAATCTTTATTTGGTCCAAAGAGGAAAAAAATCATGGTGTCATTATGCATTCATAGCATGGTAACAATAAAGATTCAAAGAATGTGTCATCCCAGATAGGATTCCATGCAGAGGCACTCAGCTCTCTAGAGTTAGAGCCCTTTGAGTGGAATCACAGATCTAGTCATCTGGTGATCCACCCTCTTGTTTACATCGCGATGTCATCATGTGTGCTCTTTCTTTGCTCTTAAATGACCTTCTGTGTCTGAGTTATTCTTGTTCTAGATTCAGCTGAGGTGGTCCTATGCCCAAGGAAGTGTCAAGCACAGATGAGTATCTGTCCTCAAAGATGTTCTATGTGAACAATTCTTAGGATGTTCTCTCCTGCAGTTATTTCTCAGTCAGCCTTCATTCTTCTAATTTCTAGTTATGGAACATTCAGGCCATGTATTTTCTCACTTATGAGTAACCTCAATGAATAGAAAAGTGCCTGGAAGAGTAAACATTCATTACACTTCTGATTACGTTTTAGGGAAAGAAATGGAAGCGTATGTGGATCTGGGTGGCAAGGCGTACATTGTCTTAAGAAGAGGAGAGAGCAGAGCAGCAACAATCATCAGCATAGACAGAACGTCAGCACTCAGTTAAGAACTGGCATCACACTGGCGAATTACAAGAGCAATTACATTGAAGAATAAACTTGCACTGAATCCAAGAAACACACAGGCAGCATGCTCAGTGACCCAGTGATTGGGGTTGATTCTACGCCTTTCAAACATGGTTTTGACTCATTGATACAATGAGATGCACTCTGTATCCAGAAGAAATACGAAAACACTTAGGGTAACTCACAAGTATTTCCATATTTAAAAACCATAGGTATCTTTGTAAGCCATGCATAAATTACAATATCCAACCACACATGTGATTGGAGTTGTTTTTATGTAACCAAGAAAGAGGCTGTGGGACCAAAAGGTGAGGGTATTTAGGCAAGTGCTGGAGCTTGAAGACTTATGTGGGAGATGATATCTCATCTTAAGTATGAGGGAAAAGAAATGAAGATAGGAAGGGATTTGGGACCACAGAGAAGGCAGACTGTAAGAAATAGCATTGAGAAACAGTGTGTCTTCTGAGTAAAATTCATTCTTGTCAAAGGGTCTTCAGAGTTAGGATTTCCTTTCTGGAAGGTGTGTTTTCCAGAAAGTCAAATGTGTATTTTTCATTTTTCTGGGCTTTCTGATCAAATTTCATGTTGTACTTCTCTGTTGTCTTATGTGGCTTTATTCTTAAGAGGAATTATCATTATGTCCCTATTACTAACAGAGCCCACACCAAGGACTGAGCTAAGTTTGAGCTCAAGGTTCGTATAGTAGGCATTGAAGAAGTAGACCTGCAAGTGCTGATAGCTAGTGAGCTCATCTGAGATGCACTTTTCCCTCTGTGACTACTTGAAAGCACAAATAATTCACAGTAGGAAGCTTGTCAATTAACCTGGAATTTGAGAAAGGAGCCTAGATCATAGGGCTCCATGTCCTGGTCTCAACACTGTTCTATTAATTTCTTACAAATTTTGTTGGTTTGCTTTTTGGATTTTTTGTTTGTTTTTGTTTTTTGTTTTTGTTTTGTTTTGTTTTGTTTTTTCGAGACAGGGTTTCTCTGTATAGCCCTGACTGTCCTGGAACTCACTCTGTAGACCAGGCTGGCCTCGAACTCAGAAATCCGCCTGTCTCTGCCTCCCAAGTGCTGGGATTAAAGGTGTGTGCCACCACTGCCTGGCTTGTTTTTGTTTTTAAAATAAGTTAGAACCTTCTTGTTGTTGAGGGTGAAGAGTTAATCTAAAATGCTAACATTTGACACTTAGCTGGGTATAGCATACACACTTAGCTGGGTATAGCATGCACACTTCAAACCAGGAGATAAAGGCAAGAGGGTGCCTGGAGGCTTAGGGGTTCAACAATAATCTGGAATACCTACTGAAGTACAATCTCAACAAATAATTCTTAAAGATAAAAAGATATTACAGCATCTAACCCTTATTTCTTTCAAGGCACTTCTATTGTAAACTTTCAGTCAAATATATTTATGACCATCTTCTTAGTATTTTTCTGGGTTGGATGCTTAACTCCTATAAAAAAACCAACTTTACATATCTGCCAGAAATTCTCAATTTTGTAATACACGAAAATGAAAGTCTCACTGTTATTAGCCAACACATTCATAAAGACTCTACATTTGGTGAACATCCACCTGAAATTCTCAAGACATGTACAACCCCCAACCACCATCTAACAATGCTGAATAACTTATGTAGATACACACACACAGGTTGAGGTCTTGATGAACTCAAGTTTAGGAAAATATTTGAGCTGTAGTAATAGGAGAAATGAAGTGAGTGCTACAAACAAGCAAATGATTATCTACATTGTTGAGCCTGTGCTGGGGTGAATGATGACTCTTAAGGATGAAGAAATGAAGTTGAAACAGTGAGAACAATCTCAGAACAGGCAGAAGGTCCAAAGTTATAAAAGAAGCTATTTTATTTTATGATGGGATTAGTCCATCATTTTAATCGACAGTAATCCTATGTATATATTTTGATGTTTTGCCTTTAAGTACTGCTTTCCTAATTTTGTTTTAAGATATTCTGACAGTAGTATATGTAAATGCAACTGATTTTTGTATGTTGATTCTGTGTTCTGTAATTTTACCAAAGACATTAAAACCTTTATTAGTTCAAGCAGGGTGTGTGTGTGTGTGTGTTTGGTGTGTGTGTATGCTTGGGCATAATGAGCAGTCTTTAGAGATTAAAGGTATATAAAAAAGAAAAGGTATAATTAAGTGGAAATACATATATGATAAGGAACTAGTCAAAACAATAGATAGTGATAGAAGTATAGATGAGATGATAGATAGAACTACCACAAATTTATAGAAAAACAACATCCAAAAATCCAGTTTTAAAATGTGCTATTGTCAGGACTTAGTATTTTTTGACAAATACATACAAATGGCAATGGGTATATGAAACAAAATAACAATCACTGCTATTTAACATCAGAGAAAAGGAATAAAGTGAAATATCACCTCATCTCTCTTAGGATAGCTTTCCTTTAAGCAACATAAACACTGGGGAGAATATGGAGAAGCTGGAACCTTTGTACATTCTTGGTGTAACGTAATATGTCGTTTCCACCATGTGAAACAATACGGTGGGCTCTCAAAACAAAAATTGAACAACAGAGTTGTTCGTTATTCAGCCATTTCACTTTTAGATATTTACCTAAAAGAGCTGAAATAGAGATCATGTAGAGAGGTTATAGCACTCCCACTTTCATTGCAGTGTGGTTTCTAACATAAAGATGTGGAAGCAAGCCACACATCTGTCCACAAATGAATGGATGGATGAAGTATACTTGTTCAATAGACTATCGTTCAGCCTGAAAAAGGAAACTCTAGAATAGATCCTTGGCATTGCAGATTGCCTTAAAGACATTAAAATAAATTAAAGAAATCTGTTGTGTGTCAAGTTGTGCATGGTTTCATTCCTAGATGGCTGAGAGTGGCCTTGAACTTTCCAGCATTCCTCCTGCATTTCCCAAGTGCTAGGGCTATACAGGTTTGAGCCACCAACCCAGTTTTAGAAGGTTCTGCGGATTGAACCTAGGAATGATTGCATTTCTATGAAATGTTTACAATTGTCAATTTTATAGACAGAGAGAGCAGACCAGCAGCCACCAGTGGCTAGGGGGCTGGAAAAATGAGGACTTGCTCTCTATACAACAAGATATAGTTATGAAGTACCTTTTGCCCAAGATGAATAAATTCTAGAGATCTGCTGTACGGTACAGTACTGTATTTGACAGCTCATTAGACAGTGTATCTCATGTTTAGAAAATTTTAAAAGAACACACACATATGCATGCACAACTATATACATTTTGTGTCATTAAAAACAGATAAATGCTGTTTTCTTTTGATTTCAAAAAATAGTAATTGGTCATTTAATATAAGTACCAATATAGGATGAGGTGGAAAATATTTTTCAAATTGGAAATTTGAGATAGTTTTTGAACTTTAATTACTCTTGGCAAATACACAATTATAGTTATTTGAGAAATCTTCTAAAATGTGAATATATATTTCATATCTTTTCAAAGTATATTTATATCCAACTGCCAGATGTTAGACATGTGTGAGTGCTCATATGCCTTACAATTAGTTAAATAGCAAATGCTTAGCATTTATGTAACACCTTACAGAGAAATCAAGTGTCGTAAAGTTAATCATATTTGTTAATCATTGTAGAAAACAGGTTTATTGTTTATGGCACTGGTAGGTTGGAGAAATCAGACAGTTTGTTAGTCCCAGAACATATAAGGACATTTCTTGATGAATAAAAGAAAGGAGAGGGGAGAAAGGAGAAGAGGAGAGAAGACATAAAGACACATGCACACATAAGTATGCATGCACACGAACACACACACAGACACACACACAGAGAGAGAGAGAGAGAGAGAGAGAGAGAGAGAGAGAGAGAGAGAGAGAGAACATGCCTATTATTCCACATCATTTTCATACTGATCACAGATAAATTGTTAAGCTGTGGCAGTAAATCAGATATAGTCTTCTGCCTTTGACTTTGTTCATGAATGACCGCTGCCACTGAGTACATGGTCAGAAGTCAAGAGGTAGAGTATACCAATGTTCCGATGACTCCATACAAAATCAGCTGTGACACAAAGGCAGTTCCCTGTTCTTATGAATTCAGTGGGGTGGGTTTCATAAAGGAAGGAGCACATTCTTTCACAGTTGGAGTTGGCAAGTTGATTTCTTCGTGCATCTTTGTAACACTACTTAAAACAATGTTAATTAACTTCGCTTGGTCCATTTTATATCTCATATTGTCTTTCATAACTAGGTTTCGGCTCACAAGATGAAAGGGAATAGTTAGTATTTGAATAATTTATTTCACATATTGAAATGTAAATCAACCAATTCCTAGTTTTTACACATTGATGATTCCCAATATTTTTATTAATTTTTATGAATTGATCTGCCAGGTAGTTAAACTGGTGTAAAGTATTTATTAGAAGTTATTCACATAGATGTAGGAGTTATATTTCTCCTACTAAGACTACAAATGAGAAAATATCTGGAGAATGTATCACTTAGTAAAGTGATGCTTGAACATATATGTATGTATGTGTATATATATACATACACATATATACATATGTTGAAAAACATATATATGTGTGTTTTTCAACATGTGTGTGTGTATATATATACATATATATATATATATATATATATATATATGTTTTTCAAGACAGAGTTTCTTTGTGTAACATCAACCCTAGCTGTCTTGAACTCACTTTGTGGACCAGGTTGGCCTTGAACTCACAGAAAGCCCCTGCCTCTGCCTCACTAATGCTGGGATTAAAAATGTACACCACCACAGTAGTCTCTAAAGTGAATTTTTTTTCTATTTACTTATCGACTTATCCACACACCAAGAATTCTTGGCACATAGAATGTTAATCTTTACCAAACCTTTAGGAAAATAATCTGACTACCAAATTTGTTTGGTAAATACTAATGTTAGTTACGAAAAATGAGACAGCTTCTTTTAAGTGTGCTTTTTTTCAAATATAAGTATCTTAAACAGATTGTTTGAAACATGTCACATAGCATGCTGATAAACATCAAACCAAGCTCATCAATCAAATTACATTTTAAAAAAATCCTGAGTTCAGAATGCATACGTTTCTCTTATGGTTGTTTGTTTCCTACCTGTCAAGATGAAAAGAAAAACAGTGGTGTCTACGTGATGGGGTAGTTATAAAAACAGAGCAACCCATTTAAACTAAATTCTAAACTGGAAAGTAGAGACTGTTCCACACATTTGATTAGAGTTACCCCATTAACCAGAACTAATCTTGGCTTAGAATTCAGTTAGCCAGTACATTTTCAGATCGTGGAGTGTTGTTTTGTAAAATAATGAGAATATGGTTGCTAGGAAAAGCTATTTCTACTTTCTTTACTCCCTGTAAACTTAAACATGCAACTTCAATTGTTTGCATAGCATCAGAACCCCTATCAGTATGTGCTTCTGTGATGCTATCTCTGAAAAAAACATCAACTCCCAAAGCCTTCTATGTGCCTCCTGTAGCTTGTATTCTACATAAGCTTAGATGAGATAAGGGCAGAGGTGTGTGCTAAAATATTCTGCAACCGTCAGCATGAATGTAAAACATTTCATCGCTTCAATTATCGCTGTAGTTATCTGCACATATCATCTAGAGCAAGTGAGCCAAGCAACTGCATAACGAAATACATAGGAGAGAAAAGTAAGTAACACAGATAAGGAGAGATCAAGGCTTCTTCTATCTCTTCCTTATGTGTACTTTTTTTTTTTTTTTTTTTTGCTTGCACTTTAGAATTCTACTCTTTGATTAGCTTTCTAATAACTGAGTTAAGTCCACAATTAAAAAGACTGCTGTTGGTATTTCAGAGATGAAAACCATGAATGAATACATCTTTACAGAGTACCTTGCTCTATTTAAGGCCATTCATAATTCCTGGTGATTAGGAGCAAATAAGTAGTTATTTTTTGCAGTGAAACACACACACATACCTCCCCCATAGGCTTTTAACTAATTATAACTTTCCTCTGTAACAAGAATTGTGTTTGTTGGCTTAATATTATAACCCAAACTAAAAATATGGAGTCTTTTAATATTTTTTGTGTTAAGTTGCTTTATTTGGTTAAAATTACCAAGCAAACATAATCTCAAATAGTATAGTTGTTAGATTTATAGCAAAAGAAAAAGAAAGTAGGTAACACCTCAAATTTAGATGACTTGCATTTTATTGCCTTTTACTTAAAAAGTATTAAAATTAACTCATTATGCTTCAATATATTCTATAGACTTTTTAACCCTGATATTTTAAAGAGAATATTTATGGAGATCCCAAAGTAAATTATTATTGATCCTGTATAAGTGCTTTAACATTAGAATGAATTTAGCTAAACTGCTCTGTGATTTCCTCTGAATTAACAGAGTAGCTTACAGTCCTCACTCAGCCCCTTCATGGTTGCCTTTTATGAGAGAGGTGTTCTTCAAATGTCTGCATGTCTCATTGTACACATGGTCTTGAGCAAGTGGTGAAAGTAGCCACTCTCTGCTGTGTACCCACACTTGTCTGGTTCAGCTGGACCGCCATCTGCTGCAGTCCTCTTCCCATTCTCTTTTGGATTGCTTTCTCAAATTCGAAA